>JAVFBX010077965.1:0-16709 GCA_034783855.1 Mopalia kennerleyi | reverse complement strand
CCCTTAAACACCCAGGCTCACCATCAAACACCCAGGCTCACCATCAAACACCCAGTCTCACCCTTAAACACCCAGGCTCACCCTTAACACCCAGGCTGACCCTTAAACGCCCAGTCTCACCCTTAAACACCCAGGCACCCTTAAACACACTCAAATGTCATATATAAATAACACGTTAGTCAATACATGGCAAATATTACACGAGAAATAACGTGCAGCATGAACATATGCATACAGTGAACGGAATGAGATAATATTCTACTAGTTTATATAGCTGATCGATATGAGGCTCGACTGGTACTCGCCTGTAGTGCATGAACTCGATATTTCCAGAAATAGAAACAATATAGGGATATCGCCTAAATAAATAAACAATATAGCACATTTCAAATCAAGATTTGTTTTATTATATGAAAATATGAACAGCAAAAACTCTTATAATCCAAATAACGCTTTGTTCAACAATTAATGAACTGATTTGTTAAGATTGTCAAGCTTTTCAGGAAAAAATTCGGGTGCTAGTTTTCTCCCTGTCTATATACTGCTATTAGAGCCGTGAATTACACACACGCAAGGCTGGAAGGTTCATAATTAATTAAAGAAATACTAGCTTAGCGCCCGTCAATACCTGGCCGTAAATCTGCATTAAGAATCACGCCCATGTACTGGACAAATTCCAGAGTTAACTAGCAGTACAATGAAAAGCTTGACAACACTGTAAAGATATATCTATATATATTTAGCACTGGTATCAGTGTTATGGTACCGATTATTGGCAATAATGGAAAACAGTTATACTGAAAGCACAGATGCGTCTAATCTGCACACATGGGGACCTAAAATTAATACAATAGCAACAATCTTACCATAATAGTACTGATGAAGAAAAAGGAGGAATAAAGGTCAAATATTAAAATTCGGAACTTTGCTGCAAATATAATTGGAATATTTTTTGATAAAAATCACAACCTCGTCTTCTACTTATACATGGGTGGGGTCAGAGATGTTTTGATGAAGACAATCAAACCAGATCACCGCTTCCTTAATATTGCAACATAAAAATGCAGATTTTGATTTCACCATTATATGGACTTTTAACTTATAACATAACATATTCACAATTCAAATTAAATAAACTGGAATGTAAAAAATCTTTCACACAACTTCCAATTAAATACAGAAACACAATATTAAAACCGGGAGATATTAATGAGACAAAGAAACGTAGTTTCCCACTTGAACATAATAACACTTTAACGTAAAACTTCCTGGATTAAGAACCAATGGCCTCTCACTTATAGACATTTGTGTAAATTAAACTTAAAGGCATTCTCTTAAAAAAAAAATGCTTTTTGGAATAAAATCATGTTAAAGAAGAGACAATTAACACTTGTACTAAACGCTGACTACGTTGATTATAGCACTTCAGTTTGAACATTCCCTACCGTCATATATATAGTTATTCGTTGTGAGTATTGTACACAATGTTAGTCTCCCTAAAAGACAGCGCACATTTTGTTTTATATCACATTTAAGTTTAAACCTGCCTAAGTAACATGCTTGGATTTACAAAAAAAACAAACAAACGTAAATTGTCAGGTGGATAATGAAACTGTTTAGCTGTCAATGGCGAACAATGCTTTCTTGTGCCACAGCAGATAGAGGACATGATCCGTTTCCATAGCAACAGTCTGGAGCCTTGACAAGTGAAGAATAACCCAGTCACATCTTTAAATGCTAAACAGCACAATTGTTAGACTCACTTTTACCAGAACATACCAAATCATCACAAAGGGCTGGGCAACCTTACCCGTCAACTAGCTCTATATGACATAATATAAATAAATAAACCAAAATTTGGCAGTAAAGTTAAAACAGAGTAAATAATAAGAACTTATCTAAATCTTATACACAAAATAAAATCACAACCTTGAGAAAGAGGACACAGAACTGACCATTGCAAGTTTAGAATTTGCAAAGGACATTTTAAAATCTCGGGAAATAAATATATTCTCAAAAATTAATTTTTCAGCTTTCAAATGCTTTTCACACAACTAAATTTGATGATCGAACAAAATTCACGTGGAGATGAAGAGGGATCCAGGTATAGTGAGGACGAGTGGTGATGAAGTCCTGGAGGTAATTACGGGAGGCAAGAAATGGTTATGTTCTGAAGGTAGAGTGGACGTGTAGTGTTTCCACGCTTCCGTTAATCACAGGGAATAGTCTATTAACTGAGAGCTAGGCCTCATCTGGGCAGTAAGTTTTCAGAGTTTAATTCCTTGTTTATCCGGGTAAGTCAAAGTAATTTGTTCCAACACTCCTTAACACAGGTTTCTCTGATCAGCTTTTATCACAATTCCTGGAGATATTCGGGGTCTTTTCAATGGTATTTCTACATGGGTTCTGGAACTTCTGGTTAATACTGTGTTCAGCTTCAGGAAGGTACGTTAAAATATAATAATACCATTGGATAATCCCCATCACTTCAGCTTAGTGTCGCGATATCACTAGCGTCATTACCGATAATACCGTTATGTACACAAAGCTCTGGCCTGAAACTATAAAATATAATCTGTAAGATGGTTGTGACCAATTTTCGAGATAAACTTAAAGAAATGTTAAACACCAGGGCCATATCCAGTGCAATATGGATTTGGCTGGTACTGTTAAACCGACGTCAACGTTAATCCCGGGAAGTGTTTCGACTTATAAAATGGGATTTTATAACTTGTAAATATAAAAATAACTTAAGAAAAGAAAGGCGCCCATACCTGGATTAACTCCATTTCCATCATACGGCTTTCCGCCATCTTGGACCTGAGGTTCTTTCCCCGGTTTTTCCGTGGTGATCGGTGCCCACACCAGACATAACTCCTCATACTTATCACCTTGTTGCAATAATATGACATCATCAGAATTCAACTGACAGTTAAATGGCGCAATGCTGTGAGCCTTAACGAGTTCAGTTAGCACATCAGTACAGTTCGGGAGCTTGCAAGACACACAGGATATCGCCTTTGACAAATAACTACAAAGAGAAATGCAAATAGGGTTATTATAACACAAGAAATCCGTCCAAATATGCTGACCAAAATTGTTTAGTCCTACATAGATTCGGCACCTAATATAGTACTACTAGAATTAAATGTACACTAAAAGAGATGAATGTAAGCAATCCCCCATCGGACAAAAATGATCATCCACCTAATTTGTTCTGAATTAGCAAAATGTTAATTAAATAGGCCTACATTGAATGAGTTATTAAACGAGTAATGGTATAACCCGTATCAACTTTATATGTTACAATTTACAAACCGTTTTAAACTAGCAAAATTGTAATTGTAGTTTGTTTTATTCTGCCACAAGAAAATGAAAATCCCGCTTAAAATTGATCTCAAATACATTCTTATACAGCTTCTCTTGACCTCTCCAGCTTTTCTTCTTGTTAAGCAAATTTTCGACCTGTGATGTTTTCGTGGAGTGGATTTTTTTTTAAACAAAAGATCTCTGGGTACACTTCAGCGTTTTAGTGCCTTTGTCATGTCTAAAACCTCGACCATTTCCGTCCCGTAAATAATCTCTGACGGAGAGCTCATTTCAACAGCGATCATAACGCTATTGAATATTCATGAGCTCAACCCCCTGACCTATATATAGGTTAGCGGCTACACCGCTCTCCACGGTTTGCTCGGTTTGCTGGACTCGCGCTATAATGGAGATGCCCGTCTTGGCTTACAAATACAGTGTATATGTTTCTTATTTCCCTGAGTTCCTAATTTGTTCATAGTAAATTAACAGTTCACTTGTCAAACGGATAACGAAACAGAGGTAACTCCCATGGGTTAACTTTCATCATATGACTTAGTTATTCACGTGTTTATTGTTTATGTCTGAAGGCTATTCTGGTGTTGATATGATGACGTCATTGAAGCTACATCATTATTAAAATACTTACAGCGAACGAAATGTTAATGATTTGCAACAAGTCATATATAAAAAACAAAAAGTGTTTTGTTAAAATGAGATTTTACCCGGGAAACAGGCTTGCTTGATGTGGGTTTTTTTAAAAATACAAATCCGCGGAGTACTTTGGGCGATTTCCAAAACATTAGGCGAACATTACACGATTTCGTCATTTCGTGTAATATTATTGTTTCTATTCACCTCCGAGATAACTGTATACTGGTACGGAAAGTGTCGAAGGATAGTCCGACATGCGCCTTTACCTGAGCCTGCATGTCGCAGTCGGTCGATGCTCAGTCGGTGAGCAATTGCAACCAATTTTCCGTCCGCGACTGTTTTGTCGCAGACGGAGTATTTCTTAGATGGCGATTCTTTCAAAATCAACTGGCAATTTTTCCATGTGAACACAGAAAGACTAGAATCTTTTTTTTTTGGCAACGGAAATTGTAGAGAAATTTAACCGTTGATTTGTATGTTTATTTGGAACGAAAATGGGCTGGTTGCGTGCTTCAACAGATTTTTACTTTAAATCATGTGGATGTTTCTCGGTCACTGAGAGGATGACAGGAACGATTCGTCACCCACAGTGGATACAGCATATTAAACAAGTCTGATCCCTTCAAATTATTGGCAGACAGTGTCCAATAGCATGGAAATCTTGCCGCGCATGGGGCAATATCTTTCTAAAGGAGAATCACTCGTTGGCGGCGAGCCCATGAACTCCGTCCTTGGCGCTATTTGAGAGAGTTTTTACCTGCACGTATCAGCACCATGTTGATCCTCAAGCGTCTGAATCTCTTGGGCACAGTTTGTTTGGAGACCTCTCACACAGCTATCACTCAGAACTGCTGAAAACAAAAACACAAATTCTCCATTAGCATCAGAATATATGGACTTTCAATTGTGACAGGCAACAGGACAACAACATGTTACACTTAAAGATCACGATTCACAAGATCACGAATTAAAACCATTTTAGGTGTCCACTCAATTGAGACATTATGTGAGGAAAGAATTACCGTTCTATAACACATTATCCATCTTTAACCAAACTTTTGCGAAGAAATGCGGACAAAGATGCACGAATCAGCAGCGCTTGTGATCGGGTCGGGGGACACTTCAACAGCCAAAAAGACTAATGGTACGGATATTAAATCGAAATACTTGCAATGAGTGGGAGTTAACAAAGCGATTGAATCACCAGGAATAGTGTTCATTCAGTTTCTGTCCACTCTTTTATTTGAAACATATGGTGACAGACTGTAGTTGAAAAGAACAAACTCGTACAGAGAGTGTGGGCGACATATCGACGTGAATCCAGTCGAGTACTAAAGCACAGTTTTACTATCTGTGGTGAGAGTTGACACGCAGTTGATACACATTTTTATATAGCTATTTGTGTTTTTCTTTTGCATAACCGTATGGGGAAACATAAATAAAATACGGAATTTAATTGACCTGCATCGGTCAATGAGATTCGCGGAATGTGTGACAACAGTCATTTGAGTTGTATACAGAGAGCTCATCCCGGAGGTTAGTGTTATTGCATAATCAGGTATAGGATCAAGTAAATCAATACGCGGCTGTGTTATCTGTATCCCTGTAGAGAAAAACCTATAGTCATACATCAATCGTACACATCCTCTAACAGGTCAACTTGATACAGACTCTACAACTGTCTGGAGTCAATCCATATCCAGGGTTAAACAACATAGCCTACCCAGGATCGCGTTAATAATGCTTACATAGGTCCGTGTCTCTTTTGAAATTTCACCTTCCAGCTTTTGGCTTCGAATGTTTACAAGATCGAAATATCGATATTGTTTCCAGCTTCTATCTCGGAGTGCTCCAGTAAGACACTTTGGAAAAGTGGGGGAAAAATTAGCTCTACATCATTTCCCACCCTTAAGCTTTCCAACTAGACCGTTAAACTTAAAAGCCAATCATTGCATCCAGAATCTAATGTTTTATATTCACTATAAGGGCAAGACGAAGCGTTTGATATAATGACGCTTTCAGCTCCCAGCTTAATCATTTGATCCTTTCACAATTCTGAATCTGTGTTGCGGTATCACAACTACCGCATGAATACAGCGAGTCTCTAATTCACCGAAATTAGAGAAACAGCCGCTTACTGATGCCACGTCGTTGATGTTTTCCGTTGTCGTTTTAGTAATGCGATTATACGGGTATTACTAAAGCAAATCCGAAATATATATATAATATATGTAGGTAAGCAAAATTTTCTGTCTTCATTTATTCAAAATACATATGTTAATTCAAAACTATAGTCCTGCAAATCACAAAACCGACATCAAAGTCATAGCTTACTGGAAGGGCTAAAGAAACAATCGTGTCCTTTACGATTTGGTAACAAAATGTAGGGCGATTCCGTGTGAATTTTAACAAAACGACACAATACGGCCGAAATAAGGTATAGTCAACGGATTCGATTTTCGTTTAAATATTACCATTATATCCATACTGATGTTCTGCTGCAAATATAGAATGAGTGGAAAATCGTAGCTGAATCCACTGATGATTCTGTTGAAACTATAGGGGACAAGTCATAGCTTTCTCTGCGATATCCAGTTAAAAGTTCGTTTTAAGCTTTGTTGTCGAATCTCGTAATATCACGTGTTATTTCGGGTGACTTTTTTGTCATTTCGAAGAATTTGTTGTTTAACCCTTCCGGATTTAGTCGATTTTCGTGCATTACAGGTCTCTTGATGTCGGTTTTCATCTAGCAATAGCCCTACCAGGTGTCCGTAAAACTAGGCTTATCGCGAAAACACAAACACCGAAAGCGCATCATAATATTGCTGCATAGGCTGTGTGTTTGGACTGGATTTAAAGGCTATAGGCGATTTAATAAGGTCTATATGAATGTGTTGGAGAAATTGAGTGAATGCTGTTTATAGAGAATCGAACCGGAATCGGTCCACTACGCTGTGGCTACTAGAGGATCCTACTGTCCACATTGAGGTGCACCATTGGTTGTATTATTATTTATTCTAGGTAGAACACTACGTGACACTGAAGATAAATTTTTGGCTGCCTGCCTGTAGATAACATGTAACGCGAGAAAGTGCGTGAAAAGCCAAAAGCCAATCGTGCACTTAACTCACTGTCCACAGCTTTCTATGCAATATACAGCTAAATCTGAAGTCTATACGTTACTTTGTCATTTATTGTTAAATTAAGTTTGTTGATTGTTTGTTTATTTATTTGGGGTTTAACGTCGTCCTCATTAGTATTTCACTTATATGACAACGGATTATCCTCTTCACCCTGTTTTTTGCCTAATTACGATGGAAAACCCGGAGCTAGGAAACCTCATGAAAGTCATCCCCGCGATTGCCGGAGCTACATCATGTGACTCACTCGTGTACATGAGGGTCGACAGACGGACTCGATTCTATTAACGGTACATCGAAGAAGGATTTGTAAGCGCTAACCACTAAGCCACGGTCGCAGGCGTCACATTAAGAGACATTTTGTTGTAATCTCGTTCTAGCAATATGGAATTTAGTGTTAGTTTGAAGCTTGATTTTTGTTTTAATATTATCCATAATGGTGTCGATGAAATGCCGCCATGTCTATGTTTCACTCATTGCTTCCGATGCTGTTTTTAATGACAATTTTAGTCTCCAGTACAGTGAGTCTTAACTTGATTTAAGTTAAACTCGAAGAATAAAATAGTTAAACCTGGAAGCGGAAAGCGTCAATATAACAATTATGTCTTCAGGCTTTTATACGCCTTAATACAAGAGATAAAAGAGGATACTCTGGACACGATGATAAGCTTTTTAGATCACAAGAGGAGCCGAAAAGCGCGAAAGCTGGAACCGTTATAGAGGCATTCCCTTTCCGCTTTCCAAAGTTGTTTCGGCAGTTAAATTTAGGAAGCGATCATTGAGCTTTCTATCTGTCCAGACTGAGGTGTTCCGGATCTCTTAACATTAATGCATTATTGTTTCTAGTTGTATCTGAAACCTTTATGTACACGAGTCGTATAAAAACAGAATCCGCCTACAGCTTCGCAGTCTGAATGTGTCCAATGTCGGAACAGATTTGTGTTTGTGCAGCGGAAAGTGATTGTCGATATTGGAAGATCTGGCGCTAATCTCCCTCCATCGGTATCAGTTCAGCGAGGTTAATACGGCATGGCCATGTGTGTACACCCACGACCATTAACATCAACTAACCTCGGTGAAACCATCAAGGTCACTCTGTGCCTCCGCCAACACTCCAATAACACCCCTAGTTGAATCAATATTAACACGGCCTTCCATCTACACACTCACCTCCCAAAGAACACACATCGGCCGGATTCACTCTCTTCAATTGCCTTTATATAAACCTTCCAAGATTGATTTTCATGTCAACAGCAATTGTTTTATTTGTATTATAGTTTCGTCCTTATGCACTGAATGGGCATTCATGCTGTGACATAATATATCTGTCTAGACATTGAACATGCACCGTTTACTAGACATACTTATAGAACACATCAATATATAAATATAGAGAATGACAGAATTGATGTCAGATAGACAATTGCGTTACAGAAGACACACTCTGGTCCAAGCTGTACATCGGTCTAACGGGAAAAGTCTGGTCATCACGTTCTCAGAACCTGGTCGATATACTCAATTCTCCAGGAGAAGTTCAAAGTGGTCAGTAACAGTGCTCTGGCCGAAGTCTCGATAGAATCACTTCAATAGTGATTGACCTAATTCGTTTATTCTTAATAGCTGTCAAGAACCATTCAATAAACAGCCGTATAATGCGTTGGCCAGCAGTGCCTACTCATTGCCGTATAATATAGTCTTTCTGCTTTGCTTTATTCATTAGTCCATCCATCAAGCTAAGATTCGATATGCTAGCCACGTCAACCTTTGTATATTTAGCTATGATAATTAGTATCAGAGATTTGGCTGTAATGATCACCCCCAGAACGGATATCAGGCGCAAACAGAGGTATTCAAATAGCCTGGGTAAATTAACCATAGACATAGATCGTAAATTCTAATAAAAAAGTTACTAATCTTGCTGTGAAAGTAAGATACCATGAGTAATATCCGACAGTATATAGATAGCAGGATCCCATGACCCTGACTGACAGATATATATATATACTTATCCACAGTTATGGTTTCATTAAAAAAACAAATGAAATTCACTTCATAACACATCTTCCCAAGGTAAGGATCAACATGTATATGACAAGACTTGCACATTGTCACCCTTGTCTCAACTCGTGAGGAAAACGTGGCAAACATTTCATTTGGTATTTTGTAGAAACAAGCAGATAATCAGAAAGGCGTTTACAAATCACGTCTGTCGACAATAAAAAAGCGTTGCGCCACTGTCAATGAACGGGTCTATGATAAGTTAGGATTAACAGAATTGGGTTAAGCTCATGTGTACATGTTTACATCTATATCCCACTTGTCATCCTATGTTTATACCGCCTCTTTCGTTTTTAATGAAAGCCCCAATCTGATCGGTTCGGGAAAAGACACGTCAGTAGCTGTTGTAGACTTTAGTTAACTCAGGCTTTTCATCTGTGAAAGCAAGGTAGGAATTGGACAGAGGCTTGATAAGACGGTTTGGACGATCTACTTTCCGCCATGCCTTGAGAAGATGTTCTTAAGCCGGGTACTGCGAAGTCATATATACCAAAAATCAAGATTTCGGGGAAACAAACTGGAAAACCATTGCCACAGCGAGTTTTCCAGCAGTGTCTAATATTGGCGTCGAAACTGATTGTGGATGATAGCGAACACGTGGCAATCATACGATGGGTGATTTGCTTAATCTAATTCAATAATACATTTATAGTTCATACAGTGCATCAATGTTAAAACAATTATTTAAAATTTGATAGAATGCATTGAGTAGGCGGACCCAATTGTAAATGTTGAAAAACATGACGACCTGGTCACACCCAAGTGCTGTGGAACAATAGCTGAGTCTAACTATACGGGTGGGTACAGGTAATAACCAACAGAACAATCTGTGTCAACTGCTGACATGGTACACACTTATCTATGATTAAATGTATTAAACGAGAGTGGAAGGCTATAAATAACAGATAATCTATTCAATGTCGACACTCCAGCCTACACCTATTATTTTGGCCATGTTACATAGTCCAAATGACTTGCCTTCGTGTTTCACTAATACCAACAACGATATGCAAAACAAAACAATATGAGATAAGGCAAAACGAATACATGTAGAGAAATCTAAAACATTTCTACATAAACAAGCAAACGAATCCTAAAAAAATTATACAAACAAAACAATAATGAGAGTATGTTATTGTTTGTTTGATTGGGATGTAACGCCATACTTAATGTTATTGCACTCACAAGACGGCGTGCCAGTCTATAGGTGGAGTACCAGTCTCGACACCACTGGCAACAACCAAACACAAGACTAGACAACGATAGATCTACCACTGGACATTGTTACATGTATAGCTAATGTTAAACTTTGTCAATCAAAGGAGATAAAATAAGTATTCAAATCCTGTTTATAGTACCTAAGTGTCTACATTTCAGTTGAAAAAAAGCATTTGAATACTTATTTTATCTCGAAACATTGATTGTTATATTGGAAAATTGATAGAAAACAAAGAATCAAATCTGTAGCCAGAATACTTCAATTAGACAAAGATGTATAAAGTGATTAAGAATAAAAAAACAGGTGGTTTCAAGGGGACCTATCATTGCATGTCGGATACTGTTCCCTATGTAGAAACTGAACATACGCCCTGAAACAAATCAGTATTTTCGCTTTTCTTTCCTACACAATATTCTGAAGCAAATGAAGCAATAAGGTAATAGCAAAACGTAGTTTGTCTCTTAGTTTAAGGAGAAGAAAGAGTCGAAGGTTAACAAAAAAAAAAAACCCCACAAATGATGCCAGTCATTTTCACGCACAGGAAACAACAACTGGTTCCAACCTCTCTTGCGTGCACGAGGAGGTGCAAATGTTGAGTTAAAGTTCCGAAGCGATGCCCAAAGTTGCGAAGGGATGCGCGAAGTTGCGAAATAAAGGATCGATGTGCGAAATTGCGAAGCGATACTTCGTGCATCGTTTCGCAACTTCGCGCATCCCTTCGACATTTCGCAACTTCGCGCATCCCTTCGCTATTTCGCAACTTCGCGCATCCCTTCACAGCTTCGCGCATCGCTTCGCAACTTCGTGCATCGCCTCTCCTAGGTTTCATAAGCCTAGCAAACGAGTTCCATACCAGACACATTTTTAATGGCCACATTGTACGCGATTTTAAACAGTCAAGACATTTTATTAAGTGTTCAAAACGCGTTTGGAGGATGCGTCATCATGCGTGATATGGTCAAGGGAACTTACTGTTCACCGAAGTTCTTTATTGCCATTTATGCTACACTACAAACATTTCTTTATGAGGGAAGAAATTCCAAGGGCTGTGTAATACAGTCAATATTAGATTTGCGAAAAGACACCGCATGTATGGTAGGGGTCCAGCCTCGGATGATGGTCCTGCATGGGGGGTTTCTGGATAGTGATGCTATAGTCTATATATAGGTATATTATCGATGTTAAATGACTTCATCGAGACAAAATGAAACTGGCCGGGTTGTTTTGGCCATGGTATGCTATAGCTATCTTAGTCTTGTCACATTACACCGTCTCGCTGTCAAATATGACGAATCGTTAGACCGGGGAAAGACCGGGGAGCATCATGTGATTCCACGTACTTACCGAACAAGCAAACCCGTCCTATCAACTAATCAAGCCTGACATTTACTTAAGATTTCTTCATCCAAGATCAACACTCTCGGTGATGGCTAAGAATTTAGTATTTCTCATAAAAGTTTGCAATTACTTCTCGCCTTCTGACTTAACACTGTATGTTTTGAAATTTCAGAAAATGATTTATATTTTCTTGTATACCCAAAGGATAAGAGCTACAAACTTTCAGGGCATTATTATTCAGGCCACCCAACGAACTCAGACGTCTGGTCCATCTCCCAGGATCTTCAAAGACCGTTCAATTAAGCTCTTTTGTTCGGAGTCAATTAACTTTTGTATAAATAGATTTCCCAAGATGCTAGCGCGTTGTCATTGGAACAGAATGAGTTTGTATAATAAAGTGAGTTTATATCAAATGCAGTGGTTCTTTATGTCCCGACACACACCGCTGCCGTGCTGGCACAGAGATTAGCGCGTGGGATCCCAGCTTCAATTTCCACCTTATTGTACGGTAGAGCAAAAAGTAGACATACAGTAGTTTGTCATAGGGGTGAAATAGTATACGTTTGAGTACAACAGTAGGCCTATATCCAGTAACACATATTGCAGGACTGAACGTCTCAATTAAATGTAACAAATATTTCAAAGCGATATCACAGAAGTTCAGTCGAAAGCCGTATTATACGTGCACATTTAAAATTAGCCATACCAGTAGATTTAGTTCATAACACCAGTCCCACATTTAGTGTAATAGACATTATAACCGGCACTGAGCCCAGCTTAAACAAAATGTCTTGTTTCCTTTAACCCGACTGACACTACGAAATAGTTCCGAGTGACGAGTCTAAAGTTTTTATTGGCTTAAAAAAAATATATAATGTTTTTCTTTTCTTTCAAAAGTCCCTTCCAAATTGGCATATGTTTATAGCAAAATCGTTTTTGTTATGTTTTTTGGTCATAAAAGCATCTGTATCAGTTTTTATTTAATATCTTCTGTTTTGTACAATGTATTTAGTGTATGCAAAAAAAATAAAAAATTACAAAAAAATTACAAAAAAAAAAAAATTCCTGCCTGCCTAGCCCAATTTTTGTAAGGCCATTAGAGGAAACACAATAGTTTTTTTAGGCCTCATATCGGAGGGGATTGCAAATCAGAAAATGGCATTACCTTTGTGAAATAGCAAATATACCCTGCTCTGACAGTCTGAGTCAGGTACTATAACTATATAACTAACGGCTTTTGTGTATATAATATACCTATACCAATAATGTTAACAGTGTCCCTGTCGTTGGTTCCAGTAGAGAACGATTGCTAGCCTTCATACCTGCGAGTTTACAGAGACCCGAGTTCGAATCCCGGTGGAGCGCCAAGCAAACTTGTCCTGGTCTACATATAAAAATATAGTCCCATGTCAAGTATGTTGTTTGTTCAGTCCGCATTTCATTCGTGTACAGATATCTTTAAAATAGCAGGTAAAAGGCTTAAAGCAGTCAAATAACAAAAGATTAATTTTCCTTAGCGGTTCTTCTTCACAAATCCTATTTTAATGGACAGCAGAGTGGATATAGCGACGGTACATGCATATTCAGCCAGGCATGCAGTGTCTGGCCTTTTTCAGTTACAACATATAGGGCTTATACCGTCGATCTGTTATTTTGTGACACATGCTTGGGGCAGACATTTACTAAAATACGAGAAGCTCATCAACAATGTGCTCCTGCTAATTGAACCTATATGCTTCCAAAAAGGAATCGCATTGCGACTGGCATGTGGACTATTTTAATCGGATGGATCATCTCATGTTCAACAATTCTGAAATCGCCGAATAGAGCCTTGTCTCGATGATTACCTGTTTACTATGGTATTAAAAAATGTCTGACAAATATGTATGCACACAGTGACACAGATACTCCATGGTAACTGAGGTATATAAACAGAACCCGCCAAAAGTGCGATTATCATTAAATATAAATGAACCCAACAGTCAATCCACTTAAGCTAAAATGACAGGCTTCGACAGCTACACAGGTATAATACGTATATTTTGAGTTTCGTTTTTTGTTCTACGACTTAAAACGTATACTTGTGGGATAGGTTTAATCATTTTGGATACAAGATTTTGATAGTCCGACACATAGATGGAGAATAACAAATGCAAAGGAATCTCTGAACAGTTACCATGCTTGCAGCTTAAAACTCAATGCAAACTAAGCTTCAAGCGCAAAATGGTTTTGTTTGGTTTTCTCTTCAGAAGGTCGTGATATTAAAAGGGGCGAATGTCCAGCAAAAATTACAATTAGACGGCTGTTGGATGGCATGCACATATATTCAATATTTAAAGGTACTCAATGCATACATTAAATGGGTCTTTTGCAAAAAGTCATAAAGTGAAACATTGTTATTTTTTTTTTTTGCATTTTAAATAAAAGCTCCAGCTGAAATTGAATTTCGATAAAATATTGAATATTCCTTTTTAAAATGGGGACGTTTAGAATGAATTTGGGAAGCCTATATTCGGCCATTGAAAGATTTCTGTCAACTCTGAAAGATATTGTTTCGTTTCTCCCACGTACTCTTTCAGGCAATGTCATCCTACGAGTGAGGAGGTGTACCACATTTTCAGTTAAAAAACGTCTGATAAATGTACCACATTTTCAGTTAAAAAACGTCTGATAAATGGCAAACTGTCGCAAACATTTCTATAGCTTGTTTCTCCAAAGAGAAACTATCAGTGTGTCACAGACTCACAATATAGCTTACACATTCAGCTTTAACAAATAGATACATGAGCTATATTGACTGTATAATACAAGTCTATAAGATAGGATCCGCATCTCATTATATACATGTATACGCCAACTTTGCATGCATGGATAATTTCTTTGAAGGAGTCGGAAGCCTGGTAAACGTTATCACCCAGCAGTTACCCAAACACACCAGATACTGAGCAGGTGAAATGAACTGATCATGATCAACGATAAACCCACTTATGACGGTATAAGATTCGATGTTCAACAACATTTCGGTCACATAAATCCATAACATATTTGTGCAGGGTTTGCTCGCATGCAGATGATCACAACCTGTTAACCTGGACTCAACTAGCAATGAGTATGCTTAGTACGCTTCTAAATAGTGTAAAAAGCAAATACACTGGATAAACTATTAAACATTTAATCAAGTCGTACTTGAAAAGAAAAAATGGAGAAAATATAAACCTTATGGAGCCTACAAGGATAAGACTAAGTAGTTAGTAATAAGGATAATGTTAGAGCATAAGCCAGACTATATATTCACACAAACGTTATGTCATTTATGAATAACAGAAAGTATATACGTGTTACAAAACTTATAGAAAAAATGTACTGATATAAATATACAGTAAAAAAGTGTGTATAATAATATAATATATACAAACCTGTATTAGTTAATACTGCCACGAGTAATGTCATAAAGCACACTTTGATTGGGGAGTAACCAGGTAGGCCTATTCCCGGCATTGACACAGACAGCTTCATCTCACACGGCAATCAATTTGTTTAGGCTTAAAAAAAATCGAGTAGTTCCAGAAAACCCCCCAAACTTTGAGGCAGTTGTTAATCCAGTGTGTGACAGCTATGGCCTATGCGTTGTGAATCGCTTAAGAAACTGTAGGCCAAGCTTCGTATACAGACTTCACAGATGATTGGGTTGTTAAGAAAAGGCCCTACAATACACTGACTAAGTCGTTTGTCACACTCCTTATCCTTTTACTTTACGATCAACTCGAAAACGGAGTTAGCCTAGATCACAGGTAAAATATAAATCCGTCTTGTCGAGTGTTACAGGACGGATGTGACCGTGTAGGCCTATTTATATCAATAGTCACTTGATAAAAAGACAATCGGAAGTAGCCACATCCGTTAATATCTCTGATGTAATTAAAACACCAACCTGTCATATAGAATATACACGAACGGTATCATGTATACGCGTTACACAGTACATTGGAATTCCCCTTATCGAATTCCATGTAATATTAAATCGTAAATGGCCTACATCTACATTGAAACCACGCCCACTACAAACAACCCAGGTCACATTAAATCAACCACTGCTAATGATCTTGTGCTCTCTGAAGATGGATTTCGTTGGTTACATCACCGATGACTTAGACTGGAAGGCGAGTGCCGAGTGGTTCTTTCCAAGTAAGCATTCGAGGTTGACAGACTGCACGACACACATTGACGTCTCCGTCCTTTTTTTCAGCATGACTCATTGTTATATGCTATCATTTGAAAAAAATACGTGGCCCACCTTGCCTGTGAGAGGGTGAGGAAATTCCCAAGCACATATTCCAAATGTTTGTCTTTTTCACGCACGCAACACTGTTTCAATAGCGCTTGGCTGAAACAGGATCGTGTCGCCTTCGATACTCTAACGTTCGGTCCATTGATAAGCTAGCAAGCATGCTCACCTCAGTTGACCTGGCGATCTGCATCCGGGTTACAAGCAGTGAGGGTCAGAACGGGAGGTATCGAATGTCGAAACCCGTAACACAGGTACCTGTAGAAATTGAAACTCATAATTGGTTTAAATCTGTTTTATTGTGTAAATTCTCTACGTATAGCCGTTGCATTATAACAAAAGTAACAATGCAGAGGACTAAGGTTTAGCTCTGTGAAATGGGCGGGGCTTCTTTAATAGGTATACTCACGTAGCCAGATGATTATGCCTGACAACCTAATGAGGCCACACTTTATGAACTACATTAAAAGTTGACATAACCATATATGATCATAAATGGGAAGCGCTAGTCTAGAAATCAGGTGTTGGGGTAAATAGGGGAAATGTGTGGGAGAATAATATCATTTTTTCCTCTCTCTATATATGTTATCTGAGTATTGTATGATCTTGATAGACATTTGAAGTCTGGATTATATCAGAAGTCTATTAACTAGAAGTAAGCAACTGCCGTATAGTAATGTCCACGGCATTGTAGACCAGCAAGAAA
>JAVFBX010077854.1:0-16710 GCA_034783855.1 Mopalia kennerleyi | reverse complement strand
AAAAAATAGTTCTTAAACAAAAGTAGGAAAAGGCGATTTGACTGGGATAATGAGCATATATTTTCAAAAAAAGCCTTCAGTGGTGGACCTGCTAGCTACTCAGCTTGTTGTAATAGTTACCAACATTGGGGAAAAAAATCTTGGTAAAAGAAGAATAACCATCTAGAGAGTTTATATGTTTTTCCAGTTAGATTTTTCTGAACAGTAGATTTTTTGTGTCGGCAACTGACCTTTATAGCAGAAGTAAGCTCACAGGGAGATAATGTGATACAGTTTAGTATCCGCTCAATTCACTTCCTGACCTTTCATAATTGCAGCAAATAACTGTCTGTCAATAGTTTTCTTTATGGCTTAATCTGTGTCAGTTAATCCAATTAGTTGTTTCAATTTGTGGCATTTTTTTATAGAATAAAGATAAAGGGGGGTGTTAATTATAAAATCAATAGATGGTAGAAATTTACCGACCTCCGCTAATTTTTAATCGATTTTTATGTACATGTACGTGACTCCCAAGTCCCTGTAGAACTTCAGATAGTAAGATGGACAAAATAAATCTCTACCAAAAAAAGTCCAAAATTGTAACAATTTATGAGAACTATTGAGAATTGTTTACTCAAGAATGGTGTTTTTTCTTGACATGACGTTTTCATATTCCCTAGTTTCTCCTGAAATGTTGTTGACATATATTTCCTTATGACTGCATGGGTAGTTTTTATGAGATTTCCTTTGGACTTTCAATCTTAAAGCAGAATAAGAATGAATTAATCTGACATCATATAAATAAAATACCCTAAACTTATAACATTGAACACCAATCAAAAAAATTACTTCACTTAAAAACAAAAAAAATAACAAAACGTTTGTCATAGTTAATGGCCTACATGTAGAATATTTGTGACTTATTTTCTGAAAAATAACCAAAAAGTTGTATCAAACCATGTTCAAATTTTTACAATAAACAGGGACAATTGAGAAATATTCACCTGAGAGTCTTAAAGTTTTCCTGAAATTAGAAAATGATATTTGTGAGTTGCTGGTGAGCATGTAGAAGGTGGGTTGTACATTTATGGGTCGTTTCTTTTAATTATCACGCAAGATTTAATGGTTCACTTGACATTCATTTACTTTGTCCGCACACTTTGACTACATCCGATTAACTGCCCCGCAAACATGCAATAATTTTAGGTAAAAAATCCTTTGTGTTTCCCTGGAAGAGTATTTCGCTAATAAGCCAACGATGTACATGTATTCCAACAATAATTGGCGCTAGCACAATCATCAAATGTTAAATATTTTCTGTGTCGGAAAGTGAATCTTCCCCCAGTGCTATAAAGTAAAGCATTGCTACTCTCCGAACAAACTGCCCTAATAAGGCCCGAGGGCAGATGAGGTAAGAAGATAGTGGGTTATATGATCTTAGATCTTAATATGAAACTCTAATCCTCCTGGGGGTTAGACCAATACACGTAACAACCATGCATCCTCAGTGCTAATACAAGGTATTAGGGTATAAACACATCAAATGGACTTCCCTTCCACATGAAGATGCCCCAGGGCCCCCCTGTCTTAATGCCCCCTGACACACCAGACAGGATAATCAGAGGCCTGTTCTTCTCCAGTTATCAGAAATTCTCTGTTTACCGGATCACAGCAATGTTTGGACAAGCCTATTACAGATTTAATGGCTCTTACACATCCACCCGTCGGCTCTATTTGGTTCTTACATACATTTTGACATGAGGCTGAAGAATAAATCTACCGTAGTAAGATTTAGGGAGAGTAAAAATGTAGAAATCTCTTCTTAAAACCCCCAAATGTTTGATTGGTGTTCTGCTCAAACGTTAGGTTATTTCACTCATATAGGTTATTTCACTCATATAACTGTGGAAAAGTCTAATGGTCGAATGAAACCAGGCATCATGTCACTGGTAACAGGTAATTGAAGTGTGCAATGTGAGAAAGAAACAGAGGACTTGTGCAATATGCCTATGGGTATCATTGGGCGCTTTGCCTTACCAGGATACATGTACGTTAAGTCTCGAAATGGTAAATTACTAATAAACAAAAATAACAGAAAATGAGTAGATATTCAGGGGGGGGGGTTTATGAGGCTTCCTCCCAGTTTTCCATCGTAATTGAGCAAGGAGCCGTGTGAAGTGGACAATCCATCGTCATATAAGTGCATACCCTTGAGTACGACGTTAAACCCCAATGAGTAGATACAGTTTGGTCAAATTTTCTTAATTGTACAACTATTGTAAAAATATGCCAAATACTGTTGTGATATATTTGTGTGAATGATAAGCCTTGTGTGATTGTCTGGACTCAGTGACTGTCAAGGGTGTATTAAAGGGATATGTAAGGGTGTTCATACTATGAACCCAGGCATGTCCAAACCTTATGTTCGGTCAAGACACAGTTACACACAAATCCTATGCCAGAGTAGATGTTAAATTGCGCAAAATTTAATCCACAAAAGAAACATTTATGAGAAAGGCAGTGGGAATCGTCATTGTCATCATGCTGGCTTTAACATGCTAACTGTCATATATTCAAGCTGACTCATTATATTTATTTAAATTAAAAAATAAAGAATACGTTAAAAGTTTGAAATACTTGAAATAAAAAATACACATGCTGGTGGAATAATAAAAAAGATGCTTGTCAGTGTCTGCTTTGGGTTGCCTGTGGGAATAACAGAAGAAGCAATGTTAAAATCACGATTGATCATTAAATAATTGGCATCGATGATGGTTTGTGCCGAGGGGTAACTAGTTAGGGGTTACATGTATAAACACTGAAGTGCAGGTTATAATATGCTGACCTAGTTGTGTAAACTTGTATTCAAAATCTGATTTATTGTGGCTAAAAATTCTTTCCTCAAACCTGGTACATGTAGACTGGTTGAGTTTCGTGCAAGTCCTCGTTAGATCTTCTCTGTTCAGTATCATTGCTCAAGTGACATTTACTCGTTGGACGACCATCCGATATGTCTCGTGATTGATCCTTGCCGTCAGACACCTAAAGAGATCCACAGACCACACATGACCGGTCGAAACTCAAACCCTCATTTAGGCCACTCGGCTAACCCGATAATTTGAGCTGTTTCCTTCAGTAAAATCGTTAAAGCAGCACCCATTACCACTATTGGTCTGCCAATCTCGTTGTTGTTGTAATTTAAAGGGGTTGGTAATTTGTCCATTTTGATTTGTGTTTTTCAGATAACGACATATCTCGGGAAAAGGGACTTCATAGATCATTTGACGCACACTGATCCAATCGGTAAGATTCCTGTTTCCATAGCAACTATTTGGAAATCTCATGAATAAGGATTTTCTAAACATTTTTGCTGTTGTATTGCTGTGTTTGTGTGAAGAATTATTTCATGCATGAAGACTTATAAATACACCTCAGTTGGATGTTTTGGGGATTCCCCTTCACAGCATTTTCCTAACCTCTTAATTATTAATTCTGACCACTCACAAACTTTAAAAAAAACATAAAATCAATCAAAAATACTTTTAAAACTTGCTTTCAACTCGGGTTTTCTTGTGAGATTTAGTTGATTGATTGATTAAATTATTGATTGATTGATTGGTGTTTTTACGCTGTGTTTAAGGTATTTCACTTTATACATGTCACATGATGTGTATGACGGCGGTTTTATTCCAACAACAATTGACATCAGCACAGCCAAGATGTGAAGTGTTTTCATAATGTTGGAAAGGTAATCTTCCTCCAGTGCAATGTTAAGATACATTGTAGCATTCGTGCTGCTAACAAACTGACCTTACATGTAGAAAGAGGGCTGCAAGATTTCTGATTTTCAAGCAGATTCGTATGTACCCCAATAATACAAACTTAATCTTACGGTCTCACTTTTGTGAAAGCTGAACTCGGTTCTTTTTAACATGAGCATTTTGTTCCTACGCCTGTCATCTTCATACTCAACCTCTCTGAATTTGGTGTGTCGACATTTGTTCATTGCACTGTAAGAACATTAACTTTGGAGCACACTGAAACACCTTATATTTTATTGCTGTGTTAGTGAGTTTTTTTCACTGTGGAGGTAACACTGACCGGATAAGAGAAATAACCTTCACCATTAGACATGTATGGAACATGGTTACTTCAATACATCAATCACCAATAAATCGATCAATCAATCAATCAATCAATCCTGCAACCAATCATCGATTAATCAACCAATCAATCTATCAATCAACCAGTCAGCTTTTCAGTCAACCAATCATTTATAAAGCAATCCAATTGATCAATTAATCAGTGAGTTGACCATCATCAATCAATCAATCAATCATGATTTCCTTATCAATATACAGTATATATTCCAAAATGTATCACAAGTTAAGAACAGGTCAGCATTTCAGTCAACCAATCATTTATAAATCAATCAATCAACCAATCAGTGAGTTGACCATCATTTATAAATCAATTAATCAATCAATCATGATTTCCTTATCAATATACAGTATATATTCCAAAATGTATCACAAATTAAGAACAGGTCGGCATTTCAGTCAACCAATCATTTATAAATCAATCAACCAATCAGTGAGTTGATTAATCATTTATAAATCAATAAATCAATCAATCCTTATCAATATACAGTATATAATCCAACATGTATCACAAATGAAGAACAGGTGAATGTTTAAGTTACTTGTTGCAGAATTTAAAATAATCACTTATTTTTGTTTTGTTTTAATGTTTCTTTGCTTTGATTTTAATCTTATTTCAGATGGGAACGAAGAAAGAAACTTGGAAACAATTAATTTTCTTGGTTAATATGAATTATGATTATTTCATAGTTATGGTTAAGGGTTTTTTATTGGTAGTATATCATGTGACATTTATTTTCATTGCAAAACTTAATCTGGATTAAATAACTGTACTGTGTTTTCATCAACTGTAGACAAAATGGTCTTTAACACATGTATTTTGACACCTGCGACAGTGGCGTAGTGGTTAGCGAGTGCACTTTCTAACGCCTACTTCGATTTACCGTTCACAGGATCGAGTCCGTCTGTCGACCCTCAGGTATATGAGTGAGTCACAAGATGTGGCTCAGGCAATCGCAGATGTGGTTTTTATGAGGTTTCCTCCCAGTTTTCCACCATACTACTAGTGCAAGGAACAGTGTGAAGTGGAGAATCTGTCGTCATATAAGTGAAATAGGCCTATCCTTGAGTAGGACTTAAACCCCAATCAAACAAACAAACAAACATGATAATTGACTTATTATTGATTTGAAAATTCTAAAACAGGGTTTTGTACTTTCAAAAATCAAGTAGCCGAAAAAGTCTTGTTATTTCTTTTTATACATGCTTTTGACCTATGATTCCATGGACATATAATAATATAAGCTTATCATAGATCTAGGGTTAGGGCCTAAATAAACTGTTTAATATTTAATCTCACTTTTCATGATAATTGACTGGTTATTGATTTGAAAATTCTATAATAAGATTTTGTACTTTCAAAAATCAAATAACTGTTTTAAAAAAGGCTTGTTTTTTTTTTGTAGCTAACATATGATTCCATGGTGGAATTTTTAATAACAGAGAAAGGTTACAGTTCTTCTCTGAGAGAAGATATTCAGCTTCATAAAGATTTCTGGTAAGTGCAACCTGCTAAAACTTAAAAGCCTGGGTCCCGTTCACAGCCTCACATGCACTTGTTACTTTATATGATTATTATCCCAGTCATATAACATGCATGTACACATTAAGAGAGGAAACGTTTTCTCAAAATCATCAAATACTAGTAACAATAAATAACAACAAACTCAAACAAAAGTTTGTACTCTCCTGTGGATATTTCACACATCAACGTTTAATGATGTTGCCATTTTGTAAAATTAACCGGCATAACTGTCAGTTCTGTTGTTTTTATTCAGAACTTTCTGATAACTGGTCTCCTTACTTTGGTGGGTTATCTTGACAATGGTTGAAGGCTATTTTTCTGCTTGAGCTTCCGCTTTACATTAATACAATCGAGTCGCCAAGACTTCTGCTCCCTGTGTGGGCCACACCTTGGAGGAAATCACCAAGCATATACAGCAGATGTCTTGGAATTATCATTGAAGTGCCTTTCCTATCTTCATGTCTACATGTTATATAGCAGGGCCAGGGGTGGAAATGCTAAGGCCTACATGTACATGTAATAGATGTTTTCAGAAATTTTCAATTTTGTTTTGCAGGCCATTTAACGCAATGTTAAATTCCAGGGAACTTTGCAGGACAGTCGTAATTTTTGCTTGACCTGTCCTGCAAATATATACAAATGTCCACCCCTGTACATAGGGGATTTATAATTGAATCAACATTGGCAGAGAGGGTTGGGAGGGAGCTTCCTGTGACCCTGGTACTCACAGAGCTAACTTAGGGGCAACATGATGCAGATCATGTCATAAAGCAGTTAGTGATGTCTTTATATAACATACTGTGATTATCAAGTATTTGTCCTGCCTTGTATTTGTTTGTTCAGTAGCATCGAGGCTGGAATGCCATCATGTGAGGGAAATAATCGCAAGTACAGTGTTAAAGCCCAATCAAACAGACAAATGTTTTATATAAACGAAGATTGCTTTGCGAAAACGGCTCTGTGCTTTATAGTGACACTAGGCTTCTGTAAATCTGTTTTCTAACTCTTTAAGTCTTTATCATTGGCAAAATATTTGTATCGTTTTGGTGTTATTGGATGGTGTTAACAGTCAAAGCACAGAGTGAGAAAATTAGATTAGCTGGTAACTCAACATCTTCTCTAGACTCCAGCCAAAGGTTTTATATCTGAGCAACTCTGCATTACAACCCTTGGCGGATTATTCATGTATAATGGGATTCAGCTTCCTGGCGATTGATTGGATGTGTAGGAACAGATGTTGTGTTTTTACAAGACCCTGCTAGTGAAAATAGTGGCGGCTGTCAATAATGAAAATTGCAGGGCATGTGGTGATGTATTGTCAAAAAGGGAAGACGGTTAATTTTTTCGGACTTGCTTGCGTATTCAACCAACTCAGTGAAAGTATTGGATATGTACCTATCGCTACAGATACCAAATCACCTTATATATGCCAACACTGCTATACAAAGTTTATCCGCCAGATGGCCTAGCTGAAACTCTCATTGTACATGAATTATCTGCCAAGGGTTGCAATGCAGAGTAGCTCGGATATAAAACTCTTGGCGAGAGAAGATGGTAACTCAACAACTCAAATTTGTTTGCCTGCATTGACTTTATATGAAGTCATATCCATGCATTGTTAATGCATTCTAACACTTTATTGACTCATATTATGCATATGGAAGTTTTGAGAAATGTTTTTCCGGTTTCTTAATATATGAAATTCATCAGACATTTCATGATTGATCTGTACTTCATTTATTTTAAATTGACAGATTTGATAAACACCTTAATTTACTATCTTTAAATTAGACGCATACTATTATGGGTGTAGTCTCGTTTGAACCAGACTCTTGGCGTTAACTTCGATCACAGCTATATAGTCTGGTTACACTGCATATTAACCGTTGTAAAAATAACATGGCCATCATGTGCTCGATTATTGTACAGTTGGCTTTCTGATAAGTCAATTTTTCAATATATTTCAAACATGAAATCGAACCCAAAACATTTGTATTCATTTACAAATAAATCAATTTGATATTTATTTGTTGAAGTTGAAAAGTTTTTTAGTCCAGATGACAGCCATGTTCTTTTTGCAAGGTTTAATATGCAGTGTATTCTGTAACCAGACTATGAGTCGTGGCCGAAGTTAACGCGAGAAGTCTGGTTCACGCAAGACTATTATGGGTGTTGAAGTTTGATCTGAAACCATGATCACAAAACTCCTCTAATTAAAGAAAATGATTTATTTCTCACAAAGTTTTGTTTGTTTGAATGAAATGTCTGTTTGTACAAATTTGCATTATGTTGACCGCTGGGTTTTTAATACCATGCTGAAGTGAGTTTTTCTCACATGACGGTGACGGGTGACAAGATCAACATCAAGACAACCATTAAATGTTATAACATTTTTACAGTGTTGAAAATTAATATGTCTTAAGTACTATAATCAAGGGCAGGTAGAATGTGATCAAATTGTACTGACCTGTTTCAAAGCTAGGCCTTCTGATTTGAGGTGAGTGATCAGTGTTAAAGCATAGGACAGCTCACCTCAAACCTAATTTTATTAGGTTTTCAGTTTAAAGTCAATTCTCTGTTTTTAGTACCAAAGGTCTCATATTGGATGCTGCTAGAGGAAATGTTATTAAAATAGCATATGATGGCTCCATCTTAAGGTAAAATTGAATTTTATTTATCTCAGAAGTTATTAAATGTCCACACTATTACTGGAAAGAACTTTAGAGGCCTTCTTCCATTCAATTTTTATTTAAATAATGTTATTTATAGTGAATAAAATCATATCATATCATCATATAACATACAAAAATGCAACAACTAATAACTATTTCATCTGTTTAGTGAAAAAGAATCCTCACTCTGTCCATTCATCAACATACATAGGACGTGTTCATGTTTTAACATATGTTCAAATGTTAACTTTATTTCTTATGTTTACATTTATAATATATTTTTGTTATTGTTTAACAGAGCTAGCCACGGGACCAGAATGATGGAAATATCGGAAATACAGAAAGTATATGGAAAAGAAAAGAAATGGGAACATTTTGATTACTTTAAAGAGCATGTAAACAGTGATAATGGTAAATTGTCTAAAAATTTTTCTGACATACTCTTTTTATTCTCATAGTCTTCCAGCCCTCTGGCTAACGGCAGTTTGTCTGAGGAGTAGCAATGCTGTCTTTACTTAGCACTGGAGGAAAATAAACTTTCCAACATTATGGTAAAGCTTCACATCTTTGTTGTGCTAGTGTCAATTATTGTTGGAATACACCGCCCTCGTATAAGTGAAATACCATTAAGCAAGGCCGAGACATCTGAGTTAGAATCGATCACACATACAATGGACCCAGTACCCAAAATACGATGTACTCTTTTTATATTTTTTAGTCTTGGCACTGGTTGCTTGATAGTGCTATTAAATTTAATCCTCTATTAGATGACATCACACCATGCTGAAGGTCTATCTGCAATACACTTTTAGCAATTTAATCCGGTGTTTTAGCCACTATTTGCTTTTCGAGCATATAGCTCCAGGCAGACAGCCAGAATGTTGAGTTTGTTTCGCAGCCATTTGGATTTTCCATTCCAACAACATATATTAACATAATAACCATAAATTTATTTAATGAATTTATTAAATAAATAAATTTAATACATTTATGATGGTAAAATAAATGTGTAAATAAATTGAAGTTCTGAGACTCTCCGTGACCTTTTTTATATTCAGTGAATACAGTACATGTAATATCCTATAAGACCTACATAAACTGCTCTTAGGCTATGCTGTTAATGTTTTTCAGAACGTTTCCGAATATTCGAAAATTATTTTGATATGCCTGGTATTGTGGTAGCTGCCAGAGTTGTTGATTTACTGGATAAAGAGGTAAATATTTTGTAAGGGTAATCAGAGGGTGATTAGTCCTATGTTGTGTCTGCCTAATGCTAAATTGAAGGAAACTCCTGAAAAACACGAAAAAAGTTTTGTTTTTTTAAGATTTTTTAAGGTACAGATGTCAAAATGCCAACCGGTGTTGATACATGTAGCTATCAATAATGACTCAATATTATACATGTACATGTGCATGGGCAATTGCTGTAACTCCTTAGCACTGGTGGAAGATAAACTTTCCAAAGTTATAAAAAAAACTTCACAGCTTGGTTGTGCTAGTGTCAATTATTGTTGGAATACACAGCCATCATAAACGTGAAATACCATTAAGCATGGCATAAAACACCAATCAATCAATCAGTCTATCAACCTGATTTAAGGGGCTGGACACTGCCCACATCTTCCCCCTTCCGGGATTTTTATAAACATGATGCATATTTAGCTGTAATTGGTCAAAATGTTAGAAAACGATTAGCAAATGTGAAAAAGAAACTTTCATCACACTTGCTGGGCCTAGACAGCCTCTCTATTTTAGCTTGTATAGTAAATGATGGGTGCCCATTCATTGGACCAGCCAGGAATCCAGACCTGGTTACATGGCACTAGAAACTAATTATCTCAGAAAGAGGCTTCACCATTTTATTATTGATACTTTATTATAGGCCACGAAACATATGTCAATAAAGCAAATTGTTTGTTTTCATGTTCCAATTAGTTTATGTGTTATGATATATTATTTACAAGATCTGGACCTTTATTTATGTATCTGCTGCCTTTACTGTGAATGTCTCTTTCAGTACTAATACAAGTGTCATTGTGGAGGCATACATTGTTTTATTACAGTACAATTGTCCAAGTGACTGTAAATTTCATCATATGCTGATTTAATTTTTTGTGTTTTAAAAAAAGAAATATTTTGTAATATGTTCAACTGAAGTAACAGAAGCTACATGTGCATGTGTATTGTATTATACTTTATATTTTTAAACAAAACTGTACCGGTATTGCAGGTTTATCTTGCACTAGATCACATAAAAGATGGAATATGACATATGGTGAACAGCTATGTTTTTTGTTTTTGTTTGTTAAATAAACTCATACACACTCTGATTTATCAATTACAGGCTGGTGCACCATCAGAAAAATACTCATTTTGGGAAGATGTTTATGCAGCTTTTGTCAACAGTTATCGTTATCAAGCCTATGGAGGTACATGTACATGTATAAAACATGACATTTGGTTATAACAGTTCATCAGTATAAATTACATCAATACCATCAGCCACAAGTGGGTTTTGTATATTTAATCATGTGACAATTGCATAAAACTGAGTGGCACCCACTTACAATTTTAGTCATTCTAAAAGTGGGTTAATATTTTTGTTGTTGTAGCCTGATTGCTACTGTTTCAGCTGCCTAAACACGCACCATCTTCGGAGGCAGCTGACAACCTGGCTAAGGCCTACTATGTAAAGCCTCTTTAGTTTTCTCAACTGAACGCAACTGGCTAACATACATGTGACGCGAAATAAGAATTCTGTTTTGATTACTGTCACACTATTTCACATGATGTTTTGTATTTGTTATAGATTTTAACCTCTGAACATACATATAGCAAAGCCTGTAGATTCAATGTCTTTAATAGAAGCTGGCCTAATTTTGTGATGGTCTGAACCTTTGCTGATGCAACTGAAATAGGGTTTGGATCATCACTTGATAGTTACGCCGCCTCAACTTTTGCCGTCTTAATGACTGTTACAAAAAGAAAGGAGATTATTCTCAACTGTTTATAGCATATTGTTTCCCAAAATTAGTTGGTCAGCAATGACATTGCGTTAGATGCACTCTTACTGCAGCCTACTGTCCA
This sequence comes from Mopalia kennerleyi, assembly GCA_034783855.1. Taxonomy (NCBI): domain Eukaryota; kingdom Metazoa; phylum Mollusca; class Polyplacophora; order Chitonida; family Mopaliidae; genus Mopalia; species Mopalia kennerleyi. Next base: position 5,287 of record JAVFBX010077854.1, on the reverse strand, counting down.
ACAAGTAGGCTTAATGACCTTGACAGCTGACTAGGTCTTGTGACATAGTGTGAATAGAGGGTGGTATCCTGAGGAAGAGATTTGATTGGTCAATATTGGTAGAGCTCTTCTGTTTACTGTTTAAAGTGCAACAACATGGCACCCAGGATGGATTTTGACAGATATTTTAACATCATCACCTAATGTTTATGATTTCTTTGTTCACAATAGTTTTTATATACATGTAGTTTGACTTTAAAGAATACAGGAAGAAACACCCTTTTCACGTATATACATTTTATTGCCACCCAGACCTGTGATCTAATGAGTGGACAATCTCAATCAATCAAAGATACATAAAAGAGGCAGAAAACTCAAACCATGTAGCCTTGCTATAGATGTGAATTCCTGTTCCTTAATCAATCATTCATTGCAGTGACAGCTTGCCACTCGGTCAAACCACAAAAAATGTTTAACTAATAAATGTTACTTAATTTTCTTTTTGTAGAAAATACAGGGGGCTATTTCCCTGCGTTAAAAAAAACACCTGAGAAATATTACAGAAAATGTAATGAAAAGACAAAAGACTGGTTGAAGTATCTGAAGACTCAAGATAAATTTGTATTTCTCATGACATCATCTTTTCCGGATTTTGGAAAACACACTCTTGAATATGTTTTTGGGTGAGATCCTTTATCTGATTTAAATTAATCACATTTAGTAAAATTTAAATTGCTCAACTCCTATACTGTAATGCTTGGAGCTCAAAGGCAACACAACTCTCATTTCCTGCGATATTCAATAATGATTTATTATCACTATTTATTTGTAGTGATGTTTTTTATGTTTAATTATTAGTATTGATTTGTAATTTTGATCTTTGATCTTTTGGGATGTATTATTTAATTATTAGTTTTGATCTCTATTGATGTTTTGATATTGAATGATTTTGGATTTATTTATTATCAGTATTGATGTTTTGATTTTTAATATTTTGGCATGTACTATTATCAGTATTGATTTGTAGCGATGTTGGTGTTGCACTGTATATTTACACTATTTTTAGGCCAGGGGTTGTGGCTTGATAACTAGAATGCCTATTAATCTTACTCCAATGTACTGTATGCTGGTTTGAGTTCATCTGTCGTCAGACCATTAGGTATATTAGTGAGATTGCGTTCAGCCAGTCAAACAAGCTAACAAATAACATCTGCGGGTGAGTGCCTGAATGGTGTTACACATCAGAAGCTTGTACAATGTTTCTTTGAACTAGGTGTGATTAGCCGGTGGTTGGAGGGAGCTTCCTGTTGCCCTGTTCTCAAAGCTCATGGGGAACAGGAAGCTGATCTGTTTGTGATGTCTTTGTTTGTAGCCAGTGGGGTCGAGGGTGGTTTCCATTGCCCATTGGGCTGGCATGCCATCATGTGAGTGAAATAACCTTGAGTACATCCTTAAACCCCAATCAAACAGACAAGCCATTTGTGATCATGAACACAAAGTATTAGTTTCCTTATTAGATCGATGTGATTGCCACAGGAAGCACTCTACTGAAAAATTTATGTTCAGGAATCCTGGTTTAAGATGGATCAAAGTGCACAAAACTTGAATCTATCTTTGACATACATGTCGCATATTTCCTTACACATGTATATATTCAAATTGATGTTTGATCAGTCCTTGTATCCATTTCACTTTACAGGGATGATTGGCAATCCTATTTTGATCTATGTATATTCTTCGCAAGAAAACCAACATTTTTTGAAACAAATAGACCATTTTTACGCTTAGGTAAGTACATGGAAAAATAGTTAATATGTTAATGAATAAAAAAATATCAAATTAAATTTATAAACCCATTTTACTTTTTTAAAGATATTTAATATATGGAATGATTGGCGGATACCACAGACACTTGTATCTAGCTAGTAAACATCTGTTCACAGGAGCCTACCAGTGGTCGGCTTCATCATTGATTACCTTATATAATAGGAAAGATAGAAAAGGAACTTCTGCAATAATTCCCACAATCGAAATATAACAACAAATCAAGCAAAAATAAAACTCACCTGGAATCTTTAACATATCCGGGGGCTTACTGAGAGGTGCCATTTTGTAAAACTTAATATAGATGCCCTTGCTGCCGTCAAAAGTTTGTAATAGGGATATGGCCAGTGGCGGAGAAACTTTGGAATATCCCTATCACAAACTTTTGACTGCAGCAAGAGCATCTATGTTTAGTTTTACAAAATGACACCTCCCTGTAAGCCGGCAGATATGTTAAAGATTCCAGGTGAGTTTTATTTTGCTTGATTTGTTGTTATATTTTGATTGTGGGAATTACTGCGAAAGCTCCTGTGAACGGATGTTTTCTAGCTAGATACAAGAGTCTTTGGTTGATACAGATCTGATACTTTATTAAAATATTTGAAGCTGGTGAGCTATAAATAAACTATAGGCAAACTTTATAGCGTTGAATTTATTTAAATGAGGGAAGGCAGCTCTACACCAGATTGAATAAGTATACATGTAGACAATATGGCTTTGTAAGATGGTGAATCTGGAGAAGTTGCCGGTGACTTATGGGGGTCTGGATTGTTTTTATAGGAACAGGGTGGATCCTTCTTTAAGTCCAAGAATTGTACTTGTGGCAGTTGGGTGGTTTCCTTCTTGGAGCGTGCCTTTTCTGGTGTTTCCTGGTTGGAGCAAAGGCTGTTTCTTTCTGGAAGTCCTGTTGCTTTCCTTGTGGCATTTGGGAATCCAGGCTGGGTTCCTTGTATGATTTGGGGATCCAGGCTGGTTTCCTTGTGGGATTTGGGGATCCAGGCTGGTTTCCTTGTGGGATTTGGGGATCCAGGCTGGTTTCCTTGTGGGATTTGGTGATCCAGGCTGGTTTCCTTGTGGAATTTGGGGATCCAGGCTGGTTTCCTTGTGCGATTTGGGGATCCAGGCTGCTTTCTGTGTGGAATTTGGGTATTCAGCCCGAGAATTCTTTCTCAGGCTTTAATAACAAATAAGAAGGCTTTTTTATAAAATTACTTTGGATGCAGCAAATCTATGTTACATAACATTTTTTGAAAAGTGTGGAAAATAGTATTATATCCAGCCAATTATAGGAGTAGAAAGCATGGCCAGCTCAGCCAATTATAGGAGTTTACTTGTTACGTGTGAGCATTGGACTCTGAATATAGTTATTGTTGTTGTTTTTATGTTATTTCAGAGGGTGAAGTGGAGAAAGAACCAGTATTGAATTTGGAAATTAATCAGTGTTATTCTCAGGGAAATGTCACAGCACTCAACAGCTTTATACAGAAAGTCACTGGAAAAGATAATCCAAAGGTATTTGATTCAGATTGAGTATCTGGGAATGTTTCAATCTTTTAAAACATTGTAGGTGGCTTATTATTTATAAGTGTAAGCTTATAGTTTACTAAAAGGTATGTATTTTGGAAACCATGTACAATTACATGTAGACATTTTTTTTTAGGGTACATTATTTTTTGGAGACGGTACGATCAGATGTATCCTGTTTTTGTTAGTATTTAAAGACAGTGAATAAACAGATGAATATTCTTTTTTAGGGTTTAGAGACATTGAACAGTCATATGTATCATTTTTGTCAAGGTTTTGAAGACCGTGAATGATCAGATGTATCCTTGGTTTCATAAGTTTTAAAAAATGATGAACAATCGAATGTTTCCTCTTTTTCATGGCTTTTAGAGAATGAACGATCCGATGTATCTTCCTTTCGTAGGTTTTAGAGACAATAAATGATAAGATGTATCTTTCTTTTGTAGGTTTTAGAGACAATAAATGATAAGATGTATCTTCCTTTTGTAGGTTTTGGAGACAATGAACAATTTGATGCAGTCTGTGTCTGTTTGCAGGTTGTATATTTTGGAGACAGTGTACGATCTGATGTGTTCCCAACAAAATCTAAAGCTAAATGGGATGTTGGTTTAATTATTGAGGAGATGGAGGCAGAGGGTTACACCTTACATGACCTCAATGTGTCACATGATAGTGATAATGAGGCGGAAGAACCACAACGGAAACGAAGAAAACATGAGGTACATTTGTTGATTAGAGAAACCAGTACAATTTAACAGTAAAGACACACATCTGGTTCCCTTCAGAAAAATATGTTCAGGAAAAATTATAGGGCACCATTTGATAGCATTACAGCTATAGAAAATTATGATTGTACTCAAATTAGAAGATTATACATTTAAACAACACCGAATCAATAAAATGGCAAATTCTTTAGCCTATTCACAGCACTAACGCATCTAAAGTTTCATAGTCTGAAATAACTGTCAAATTTGTGAATTTGGTCGGTAAAAACAAAAATTTGATGGAAAATAAATATACATGTATGTATGTATGAAGGAAACTTTTGTGAGAGGATGGCGATTTTTTAAATTTTGATAAAATCTGCTGACATTTCATAGGTAATATATATAGGTTGAGTGTCTTTGAAGTAATGCTGTCTATTGATCTATTCGATGTTTATGTTTTCAGGAGGTCTGTCTGTCCACACTAGATCCAGGAGAAAAGAGTTTTTTACTGTCAGATAAATGGGGGTCTTTCTTCACAGATGATGTGAATGAGGATTTGGTACCAGATGACCACAAAGGTCAACATCGTCACATGACTACATTCTGGGGCTGGGCAATTAGCCAGTACAGTGATATCGCTATACCAAATATTGAGTACATTACAGGTAGGTAATATTATATTATTAATGAAAATTGCATCTTTTGCAAGTAAAGCTGGGTAACAACAACAACTGTTTCAGGGACATAGTGCTATTGTAAAATCTTTCCATATTTTTCCACTTTTACAGCCAGCGGCCATAGTTCAATGGTTAATAGGCCAGGCTACTTGTTCTTCCCTGATGTACCATTCTGGTGACTGGCAATCGCCAGTGTGTTGTTTTTTTTTTACAAGGTTTACTCCCAGTTTTGCATTGTTTTTAATATGGTAGAGGGATGAGTGGATGTTGCCATGTAATTGAAAGACATTCATAACAACATCAACATGTATAACATTAATCCCCTTATCAAACAAAAAACCAACCAGGGGCCGTTCCAGAAAGCAGTCTTAGCCGAAGTACATCTTAATTGTCATGACAACCAGTACTGAAGCCATTGTGTCGTCATAGCAATTAGGGTCAACTTAGACTACATGTAAGATCGCTTTGTGGAACTATAGCCAGTTGAAGCCACCCCAACTTTAGCCATATCCACCCCTTTCAGCCACCCCACTTTTGGAAGCTACCCCTCAGCCACCCTATCTGAAATACCCTGGC
>JAVFBX010077744.1:0-16713 GCA_034783855.1 Mopalia kennerleyi | reverse complement strand
AAAAGACGGTTCAGAATATATATACATGTGTTGCAAAATTCACAGTAGTTTAGGCTTAAAACGGGAAAATGTAAAAAAAAAAACACTCTAAGGGGGGGTTACAGTATCCTTAAGTCCATAAGAAAATCCAACTTACCGTCCAGATAGCATTGCTGTTATCTTGACAATAGGCTGGAGGACGATCCAGATAATAGGTGGAATGTAAGCACGAGGCGTGGTTCGGAATGCCCGGGATATAACACAGTTATGATACACTACACTCTCATTTTTAACACCAAGAAATGGATGACTAGGAAACTTCGTTGGGGAAGTTAGCCTTGATCTAGCAAGTATGTCAGAATTTAAAGTCTTAAACAGGTAAGGCTCTTGTATATTTGTGGAAAAGCGACGACAACATACGAAATCATGGCTGGAGTAACGTTTAGTAAAGCTGAAGGAATAATTGTGTTTCGCTGTCAAACACACGCTAAGGTTATTATGGGCCAGATTTCGCGAGTTTCTGATAACCTCTGGCTTGAACAAATATCTTGACAGTCGGGGAATAATAGCAGCCATTGTAAATGTGAATCTCTAAACCATCTAACAGTCACCGTAACCCAGACTACTCCCCTGCAGTTGTCAATGGGTATAATTATGTGAGATAAGAACTTTGTTTGAAGATGGTGACGCCTCTAAACTGTTGTTGTTGATAAAAACCCAAACCGATGTGTAAAGGGGGATAATTTCCGGGTACAAAAATCATTGACGTAGTCCCTATAAATGCAGATTATTGACAAAAATTGCCCTAGTAAAGCAGCTGTAGGCCCCCTATATTGCGTGGGATGAGGACTAACTAGTTCTATGTCCACTTTTCCTGGAACTGAAATAATTGAGGTTGAAAGTCACATTTTTCTATTAATAACCATGAATTACTTTCACATTTTTCTCATGGAATTACTTCCCCTTATGAAGTGTAACTTGGTTACATAGAACTTGTTAGCCCTTAGATCACTATCAATAGGTTAACTGTAAAATTCATAAAAGTGGACATAGAGCTAGTCAGTCCTCACGATTTGTTCATTTACATTTTTTAAAAATTATTTTAGTTTAAATATTTGTCTACACAAACATGGACATTTTAAGAAAAAATCGCCAATGATCTAACAAAAAAAGGAGTTATAAACAAAGTTCCGTTTTTTTAAATTTATTTGATGTTATTGTCTATTTAAGCCACTATAAAATAAAATAAAATTATATTTAGAATCTTGAAGTCCTGCTTTTTAAAAATCTATGTGTTGTTAATATAGGCCTAATCATCCCAATCATAAAAATTTGGGTAGCATGATTTTTCACTCATCATAACTAGTGGCATCTTCTCTAGCCAAGGGTTTTATATCCGAGCTAATCTGCTTTACAACCCTTGGCAGATAATTCATGTATAATGGGACTCGGCTTCCAGGCGATTGATTGGATGCGTGGGAACTTCTACGCATCCAATCCGAGTCAGATTTTTCAACTTGTTTGGGGTATTTAACCAACTCAGTGAAATTATTGGATATGTACCTACCGTTACAGACACCAAAATCACTGTATATGTGCCAACACCGCTATACAAAGATAAACAAACTGTCGAAACTGGAGTACAACGTTCAACATAGGTTAACTACGCTGGTTGGATGTAACTGTAAACAGGTTGAGTTAACTATAACCTGGATCATTTTATCCGCCAGATGGCGTAGCTGACGAAACACTAGTTGTACATGAATTATCTGCTAAGGGTTGTAATGCAGAGTAGCTCGGATATAAAACCCTTGGCTAGCGAAGATAGACTAGGGGTAGGGTCTATAGAACTGATATATTATTTGGATGATAATACTTTTAAACCCAAATTGATTTTTTGAGATAATGTAGCCTATATTGTCTTCAAGATTAGAGAGTGACCATACTGATTGCCACAAGTTCCATTTTCCGTTGGAGGATGTCGCTTCATTTTTTAGTTTAGGACTTTTCAATGAGAAAAAATACACAGAAATCAAAGCCTTTCTGAAACTAAAGTTTCGATTGAGAGTTCCTTACCATCAAAAAGCAATGCCTATTGATGACCTCAGATTTTATCCAAACTTTTTTCCCTGTTTGGTATCAAAATTTAACCAGAATGGCGTCTTCAAAATACTGTTTTAAAGTGAGAAATGTAGGAGTCAAAGGAAGTGGCTAGTCAGGCAGACCCAGCTGGTTAGGGGTAGGTCTTTGATGCAATTTCTTAATGGTGCTATCTTAGCATGTTTTTGCAGGTGATTAGAGGGAGCTTCCTTTTGCCCTGTTACTCTTAGAGCTAATGGGTAACATTGAGAAAATCGGTATGTGTTGTCTTTGTATGGTTTGTTTGTTTGTTTGATTAGGGTTTAACGTCATACTCAAGGGTATTTCACTTATATGACGAAGGATTGTCCACTTAACAATGTTCCTGGCCTAATTACGGTGGAAAACTAGAGAGAAACCTCGTAAAAACCACCCCCGCGATTGCCAGAGACACATCGTGTGACTGACTCATATACCAGATGGTCGACAGATGGACTCGATCCTGTGAACGATACATCGAAGTTGGCTTCAGTAAGCGCGCTCGTTAACCACTAAGCCACGGCTGCGGGCTGTCTTTGTATGAAGTCTTGTGATTATCCTGTGTCGACTTTGTTTGTCACCATGCAGTGGTTGTCAAAATTGACTTCCTTCACCCATTAGGATGGACGGCCATCATGAGTGAAAAAGCCTGAGATTTAGAATGACCTCTTTTGACATCATCCTGTAACTTCAAAGTAGTTTAGATCAAGGCTGATCAGGTATCCGATCATGTGGCAGAGAACCAACCATACAACCCCCTTCATATACACTCGAAAGATATATTCTCTTGTGTTCTTGACTATTAACATTCAGAATAATATAATGTTTTTTTAGGATAAAAAGAAACAGTGAATTTGACACAGCAGCATGAAGTGCGTACTGAAAAACCATTACATCCACATTTTGTTCTCTGAACTTGCAAACATCATATGATCCTATAATAACCAATTCAAAATTTAAGTAGTGAATTATCGTTTATTTCTCATCACCATTCCCTTTATAATAAGAGCAAAGATGAGCACATCTCACATATCTTCTCAGAAGGGTGTATCAATATATTTCTAATTCACATACAAAATTCCAAACATAATCCTTTCAACCCTTTTTTTTTCTCCTAAATATTAAAGTTGCTGACATTCAAAACGTAATTTCTACCAATAAACATTAGAGAAAAATATGTTAAGAACTCAATATAAATTTGTTTGTTTAGAAATTCCTTTTTAATACATCTTTAATAAAATATCACTCTAATTTCTATGATATTGATTTAGGAATATAAAAATTACACACAAGACAATCATAGAAAAGAAGTACACTGTAATAGATTGAGCTGAAATATATGTAGAGGACTTTTACATGGTTTTGGTAATAAAACAGTTCTTAAATTTACAAGTAACTATAAAATCAGGTGCTAAGACTGAGCCGGCTCAAAAACTCTCTCCTGGCAAATTTCACCCTCCTCAATACACTGGCGAACCCAATATTTTGTCACGATGTGGAATTTACGAGGCCTTGCTCGTCTACGAACCTTCAAATCAGCCAGTCTCGATAAGTCACTGAATAAAAGAAAGATTAGGATAATTTTTGAGTATATTTAGATGTGAAAAAAGCAATTAAAATTGTTTTTAAAATACATTAATTAGCGGATTCAAAAATCTTCTGTATAATGAAAGGTGTATAATTCTTAACAGTTTAACTGTAGTTTAAAGGTAATCATTGACATAGTTGACTTAAACAAGGCTACACTGCTCGTTACAGGGCCTTTACCTAATGTATGTATTACTTATATCAGTATTATCAGCAAGTCTTTAAAATACAAAAAATTGTACCATAACTTAACAAATAAAATTTTGTCAACCACTAATGAACTGCATATATATATAACAATTAAAAATGGTTCCAAACAAAACTTCACATCAGTGATCTGAAACTTAGTTTTTAATATTAAACTTCCACATGGAAGAAGTGAAAAACTCTTCAAACGCAGAAATCGGAACTTTAAAATTTAATATCCACAATTCCAAGCGGAGTATATTTATATCGCATGGTAAGACAAATTCTTATTGTTAAGAGAGTCTGCCCATGTTTCATGGCTATCACGCTTCACCTTAGCTCTGAGAGCACCATGGCAACAGGCAGATCCCTCCAACTGCCCTTGAACCATGAAGGACAGTAGCATTTTCAATTCCTTCTCCTCCTGCTATCAGGGGGCCAAAAAACAAAAACATATGTTTACACATGTAATCTCACCTGTTGTCCATCATAACATGTGACACATTCTCATCGAGCTGATTGGCTAGACTGGCTCCAAAGAATCTCAACTCAAGGGCGAGTAACTCCAGACTGGAATCCTTCAACTTGGTACTGGGGTCTCCTACAGTTCTGTTAATGTCCAGATATATCCTGTTCAGACATAAGAGAATAGAGTGTTTTTGAATGGGGTTTCAGGGTGTGCTAATAAATGCTCTTTAATATCACTAGACAGCCCAATGCCCAATGGGTGAATGAAACCACCCTAATATCCCAATGAATAGACTATGACATTGAAAAAGGGCAAACAAAGGTGGTGCAATAAGACAATATTGTATATTATCTTTCTGTTTATTTACCTCCACCCACCCCCCTCCCCCAAACAGAGCTATTTAGAGCATTATCACTTAGATTAAGAATTGGAATATGAATTGTCCTAATTTGTGACATTTTTTAATCTATAAATCTATAGTTTAAAAATAGTGACATGAACAGACTCTAACAGATATTTCGATGGAGTAGTTTTTTAGATCCAGCAAACATGATAATATAACATTTGAAGTTTTCTGCTTAGCTGGAAAGTTTATCTTCCTTGTATACCGAGCAGATTTTTACTTTAAGAAAACTGTCCCTTGGCCAGATGGCACGACACATGAAAAGGAAATGACAATAGTGCACACACATTAAAATCTAACCAGCAACAGTTCATCACTATTTACATGTACATGTTATATAGATTGGGTAAAGCTACCTGCAGGTTCTGAAGAGCCCATAGGGTGAATCGTCTGGGAAGTGTCTGTTTTCAAGATCAGCTATATCACTTGTGGTCAGGGGAGAGAAATCCTGCAAGAACATACAAATAAAACCATGAACCTATAATCGAAGAGAAATCCATCCGTTTGTTTTAGCCTGATGTGGTTTTCATGAAAAAGAGTTAATTCACATGACATAAAGATTGTTTGGGGCCATACAACGACAAATATCGTTTTTCTAGTGGGCAAACATGCCTACACATACATGTATAGCGAGAGGCTGTAGCAGCTAGTCTCAGTGGACTTAACTAAAAGGTACAATAAGGTACAATGCACAGTGAGACGGAAGAGTTTAAACCCTGATGGCATTACAAACAAGAGGTGAGTGGGAATCCCAAAATCCCATCGAAAGAAATCTATCAATGAATTAGAATGACACAAAGGAGTAGCAGAAATGTATTACTCTAAAGACATATCGTCATTTCATCAAACATATACCACACCAAGAAGATGGCTGGTGTCTGTGCCAGGTTTACTCTTCATGGCAGGACAACAACTGGAAGAACATTGAGATATCAAAAAATTTTATTGGAATGGCTCTGCCGCTCTGTTTTAAAAAAGATTGATCAATCTTATTGGAATGGCTCCATTTCAATAGAATATTTAGTGTAAGATAATTGTGCATCCAAAATTAGAAAAACCCTGTGTTGAGCGATGGGGTTTTTGTTATGTTCATGTACTGCTTTACTGATTTTTAAAAATATATAAATGTAATTTTTATGAAAAATAAAGCAAAACTGTCTTATAATACAAACTTCAATGATTATCAGATTGACAAAATGCAAATTTAGCGAATACTGCAAACAATTTAGGAGACCTATAAATCAGTCCTCCTAAAACAATTTTACATAACCATTGTAAGGCCCTGTTCTGTTTGAAATTGTGGTTTAAGGGCTGCTTCCCTGATATGGATAACGTGGCTCTTCGAATCACATAATTTTAATTTTGTATATATCATTTACAGTCTTTTTTCTTTGTTCATAACGAAGACACTGTTCAATTCGTTTTCTTCAAAAGCACAGGCCTGTTATTTGTGCCTGGAACATTAATTGATAGCACTATGCTTATCTGCCATAAACTGCTCTTACCGGAGCACCTGTACTAATTACAAAAGCTGGGTAAAGTAACGGGGATCATTCAAAACTATAATAAATACCTGTTCAGGTTTCATTTGATCAAAGACAGATTTGAGCTGATCAGTGGATGTGTCCTCTGTATAACAGTCACCAAATAGATCATAGTCTAGCTTGAGACGGGCTTCAGTCTTTGGGGAGGTGTGTAACATATCAGCTGGGGACCTGGGCACAGACACAAGGAGTGAGTGTTAGGTTCATTGGGGTATTATGTCGTTATGACATCTTACTTAACTTATATAACAGTGGACCTGCCCGAAATACATTACCAAGTAACATTAAAACATTAAAACATTAAAGCACAGCAATCAAGACATGCTGCAGTAATTGCATATTTTTAAAGACAAACATCTCTATTGCACATGCATTCGAGTAAACATAGCCCTTAATTAGTTAGTTTAAAAGGTGGGACTGATGTCATTATTCGAAAACATGATCAGTCACCAGTGTGGCCATTTGCTTATGGATTCATTGGAAGGCATCTGTTTCATTTATTCTCACTTTCTGCTTTATATGAAAGCATCCATCAGTGCAGGCAATAGGGGACAGCCACGACTAGAAGATAGAACTAGTGTGTGTTGGAACAATGACATCCGTTCCACTTTTTAAATTAACTAATAAACAGCTATGCTTATTTGATTGCAAGTGCAATACAGATGGTTGTCTTCTCATAAAGTCATCTACCTAGTATTAGCTGAATCAACCAAACATTTTCCTATCAGAATTCTAATAAAACCAAGAGCAAGTTTTTCTGTTTTAGACACAGTTATCATGTTCTTCACCTGGGCAATTTACAGAGGGGGAAGTAAATATATCTACACCTATTATGAACCCATCACATTCTTGTCCATTTACACCCACCAGTCTATCCTCTAATGACATATTCTTTCATGGCATTTGTCTGTCTGGCATCTGCCCCATTTAGAAGATAAACTTCTGCCCTTGAGGTATATTAACAAATTAACAGATTAACATATTAACAAATGTACCTTTATTTTATGCAAATGTCTGTTTGGGGGAAATGTTATATGAGGGTTATGTCTGGTAATGGTAAATGTCAGGGGTCAAATGTCAGGGGTTGAATTATCTAGGGGTGAGAGGTCAAGATATCAAATACAGTACCATGGTATCCATTGTGAGTTGTTAACACACTGTAGAAACCAATCCACTTTAACCACATCATATATATTTCTGCTGATGAGGTTCTTTGCTCTAATTGCCACTTTGTCAACTAGAACACAAAATGTCTCAGAACCTGAAAAAAAAAAATGATTTTTTTTAAACCATACCTATTTGACATCAGATATGCAACATATGTTCATAGCCCTTCTTGTATTCTAGTGTTGGAAAAACACATCACACAAACGAATTATCTCCCTTGCTATAAAACATTGCTAGCTTCCCATTGGACAGTTTAAAACAGATGGCTATGTGGAGGTTATAATGGACGCGACCAGAATTTGTTCATATGAAGGTTTGTACAAAGTTGTTAAAGATCATAGGGTTTGACCAATGGAGTAAATTATGTTGGTCTTTTATCCGATTATTGTTTTGTAAATTAAAAAATTGCTTTAAAGTGAACACAAAAAGGCAAAGTTTAAGACTGCACAATTTTTCTTTACTCTAAAAATATGTGTTGTAAGTTTAGTTTTAATCCACACAATAGAATGCTCATACCTGGATTCTGAACAACTGTTCCTCCAAACTCAACAACTTTCTTCTCTAACTCAGATTTAGGACATTTACTAGGACCGTTAATCACACAAAACTCTTTATCCTCAAATATTTTTGATATCTGAAATTGGAACAATATTTATATCACATCATAGTATTAAACTTACTTGTGTTAACATTTCAAAATTGAGAACAGAATTCTCCTCATACAAATAAGATGCTCCTGTTTATCTGATCAATACTAACAGCTACATCCTTTCCACTCATATAACACAAAATAAAGTGACATGGTTGAGCCAAGCTATCACATGTTTACTTTATTAAACCATCATATCAGTTATAGCACATTGGGTTGCACATGAAGGTTAAGTGAAATCTTAAAAATGATTAGTTAGCTAGTTTGATTGATGCTGAACATCATATTCAAGGGTATTTCACTGATGTGACAATGGATTGTCCACTTCTCACTCAGCTTTACAAACAGACGATCAAACCCCATGACACCTCCATATACCCAAGGTTCACCAGGGTACTTGAACACATAAGGTAAATCAAAGGGTTAATAATTAAGCCAGCTCTTGTGCCCGCATTGAATTCCCAGGGCTCCTACGTTCTATGTACTGACTAAATACTTGAAAAATATTTCTATTTGAATCACTGAATGGACTTTTGCATATGTACAGGTTTGTTTTCTCATAACATCCAATCATTATCATATCCAATCGTTTAGTTATTCAAGGAAGGTAACAATTCGTATGAATCACTGGGGAGTGTTAGGGAGTAGAAACAAGACAACGCACCTGCTGAACATTAGACGTATCAGCCTTCTTAAACTGTGAGCCAATGGTTGGTTTGACAACACGGGATATTATTTTCCTCTTCTTTTTCACCGGTTCATTCTCTGTGTCGCCTAACTCTAATCTTTTACCAGACAATTTCCCTCCTGATTTCTAACGAAGCAGAAAAATTACACAGCAAATACAGATAGATATAACATGATTGTCTTTTATAAGCTACTTACTAACAATTACACCCCCACAGTACAAGGATTTGTATCAGATGACATATCAAAAATAGATTAAAAAATTGCAACTCATCCATTAGTTTGTCATAAACACTTACAAAGTTTATAACATATTAAAAGGCTGAATAAAGCAATAACTGTTAAATAAAATGTTGTGCAGACAAATCTTCACGGCCATCCTCAAATCAATCTGTTGCCACTTGTCATGTTTTTTTTTGACAGGGCACAATAAATGGCAGTTTTAGTGGTTATAACCAATTGTGTCTCTAAGGAATTTTCCTGGACTGCGTCACCTACCTGTCTGAGATCCTCTATATCTAGCCTAGTCATACATTCAGACCACAGTTTATCATCTCTAATCTTCCTGGACTGGGTCACCTACCTGTCTGAGATCCTCTATATCGGCCGTAGTCATACACTCAGACCACAGTTTATCATCTCTAATCTTCTCTACCCTGGGAAATCTCAAAGTGCAGCCGGTCTTAAACCTGTCACTCTCAATGATCTCTGCAGCTTTAATCTGTTCAAATAAAAACAAAAACAACTATTTTACTCCAATAACGCAACAATGTTACACATGGACATGATATCTATGATAATGGATATAACATGCTTTCATCTTGTCAAATAAAAATGATTGCATTCACCAATAGTCAAGATTGTTGGTTTGTTTTGATTGGGGTTTCACATCATACTCAAGGGAATTTCACTTATATGATGACGGATTGTTCACTTCACACTGTTCCTTGCCTAATTACAGTGGACAACCGGGAAAAAACCTTGTAAAAACCACCCTCAAGATTGCCGGAGCCACATAGTGTGACTCACTCATATACCTGAGGGTCGATAGACAGACTTGATCCTGTGAACGGTACATCGAAGCAGGCTTTAGCAAGCACACTCGCTAACCACTAAGCCACGGCAGCAGGCGCCCCAATTGACAAGAGGAAAATCCATCCTGTGATTACTGGAGCCACAGCACATCATTCACCCATACACCTGAAGGTGATGTGTGGACTCGAGCTGTGAAAGGGTACATCAAAGATGGATTAGTAGGTGGACTTGCTAACCACTAAACCACGGCTGCTACAATTGTAAAATATTGTTTGACAAATTGACATGACGATTTTTTGTCAAATTTGCCCATAGAACAGAAATTTTCATATGATGCACTGTCATCCCTCTCTCTGCACTAGGTGATATCCTTCATGATGGTGTGATCATTACCTGTCCTACAATACAGGTATGACACACTTATGAATCAAGAATCAGGTAAAAGTTTAGGATTGAAAACCGACTGACTGATTGAAGAACGTAACTCTATAAAAGGAATGAATAGCTTCATGAGGTACTGAATGCTCACCTGTAGAATAAAAGATTTTGAGGGTTCAATCCAAGCGTCAGGTTTCTCCTTAAAGCCAGAGGCCAGAATAAGATTTGTAGGGGGAGATTTCTTATCAAACACCTGCCAATGGTCAACCATCCGTCTGTTGTATTCACTCAACTCTTTCTTACTGTAACCAGAACCAACCTGAAATACAAAAGCGAGGAGGGGATTGAGTGAGGGTATTTCACTTATAGATACTCCGAAACAAAATAATCCCACTAACAGCACCAGAAAATGTGAAGTACTGTGCTCAGTTGCACAATTTATGTTCATCCAATGCTAATTAAGCATTGCATGTCACTCACAGGCCTTCTGATTTAAGATGAGTAATCAGTGTTAAAGCATAGGATAGCATGTCTCAAATCAGAAGGCCTGCATCCAGCTCCCTAAAGTTACCAGGACAGACTTGAAATAGAAATACTGTTACATGTATTGGTTGCATCTGTTTGTGAGATAGATACATGTGTTGTATTGTATTATGATTGGTTGGTATTCATGGAATTATTCCAAAACTCAATCTGACCAAGAAACAACTCAGTTCCAAAACAAACTGAGACTGATATAAATACAAGTGAACAAGCTCACCTTACAGAATGAGTAGAATACACTAGTATCTGTGAAGAGACCCCTACTGAGACAGATATAAATATAAGTGAACAAACTCACCTTACAGAATGAGTAGAAAACACTAGGTTCTGAGTAGAGAGACCTACTGAGACAGATATAAATATAAGTGAACAAGCTCACCTTACAGAATGAGTAGAATACAGTAGGTTCTGAGCCATCTTCTGTGGGTACAGCCACAGCACAGAGGAAGTGAGACATCATTCCACCCCGGTGCCCCACACCAAAATACCCGCCTACAATCAGCACATCCAGCTCATCCATCAGCCCACTGATATACTCAGGTTTGATTTTAAACCAGCCTCCTTTCCTGGTGTTTGGTCTGTAGACTGTCTCTGGGTTCTTCACCATGATCCCCTCCTCTCTGTTATCTATAGCTTCATTCAGAGCATCGACACAGTCCTGACTACAACAACAACACAACACCTGTAACTCAACTTCTAGCTATTCGTGGCAGTCATTGAACAATTATAAGTATGATTAGAATCTTTATAAGAAAGACCATTATGTCTAACAATGTCTGTTCAGTAACAGTTACCTTAACAATGCTGTAATCCATGATACTCTAGCTTGTGTATATTAATTAACTTTTAAAAGACTCTAGCTCTTGGCGAATATAAATAATTTGCTTGTTGATGTCAATTTATACTTGAAAACAATCTCTGGAATAAGATAGAAATGTAGAATCCAATAAATTAAGAAGTTAAGAGTCTATCCATGATTTAGTAATACACTGTCAAGTGGGGAAGTTTAGCAAGACAATCACATGTAATACATGTATAAGCATATGACTAATGCTGTTATTTGGTCCAAATTTTTGTGTTAAACATCACAGTTTTAGGCTGGATAGAATGAATATTTCAGTCCACCAATGTTGAGTGTCCTGAATATAACCTGCAGTTTTGGCTATACATAGAAAATAACATTGCCTTGTAACCATCTTGTATTTTGATGGTAAACAACATCGAGCAGATCCTAAAGAAATACTCTCATTGTCATTAATGTCTAGTTCTAAAGAAAAAAGTCAACAAAAACAAGCACAGGATATTATACATACAGATTTACAGTGGCAGATACCACAGCAAACTGACTGGGTTGTTCATTAGCTCTAAGAGCAGCAGGGAGATCTAGGGAACTCTCTAGCCACCAGATTTACATCTAGAGCAGTGGTTCTGCCTAAACACACAGCACGTCAAAAATAATGTTTAATGAGACATTCTCATAGATTCGATTGAAAACCTCTCAGTTTAAATTATGTGAAATTTTGCTTGTGGTATCTTACTTGGTTTTGCCTTGTTTAACTTCACTGATGAGTAATCTCCCTTCAGCTGGGTTAAACACCTTCTCCAGGTAAGTGATTCTTTCTCTTAATGGCAGATTAGTGAGGACTTTATCATTAAATAGGAGAATATCAAACACATGGAGGCATGGCTGATAAGTACCCGCGTCAGTCGTGGATTTTATATCAAATCTTTCGCCTTTTGTTCCTAAAAGAGTGAACGAAAATCATGACGATGAACTTTGTGATAGATGTAAACAGTATGCAGATTAAGTAAACATTAACAACCGTTTAGTAGTCATTACATGAGAACATATATGTGTTAAAACAATTTAAATTATTTTTCCTGTTTAATGTAATATATGGTTGAAGTGCAAGACAAGAGGTGAGTATGTGGTCTTCTCTATCAACTGGACTACTTTCACCACTATATTAATGCTGTTAAATCCAGCAATGATGTCTTAGAAAAAAACACTACTGCTAAAGAAAAAATTATAAAGATATTACCTTAGATACTGCACATAGTATTGTATGGTGGATTTGTCATGCTACATGTGACAATGCTTTGTCTTCATAAAGTTAACCTTTATTCAATAACTTTTCACATTTCACAATAAATGTTTGACAGTATATTAAGAATATACTACTTTTGTGACAATTTTTTAAATTATTTATTGAACAGTGGTAAATTTTATGAAGGTAGGGCAGGTCAAGTCATACAGAGAATAAAACAACCAAATTTGCCCAAACAAGATAATGAAAGCAATCTACGCATTCCAGAGACAACTTTTCAGGACTGCCATCTATAGCCTAATTACATGAACCTGGAATCTTGTTTTCTTACCCTGTGTAATTTTACTGTAAGTCAACTGGTGTCATGAAAACAGATTGACCGGTACTCAACTGTATTCACTTATATGACTGACGTGTATTACAATTGACACTTCACAAGATGGTTCAGGGTATTTCTCTGTTTGTAAAATAATGTCCCTCATGTGGTTAAAAAATACAGCATGCCTTCATTCTGACCATACTGCCCATCATAAGAGGGTTGGAGAAAGTAGCATGAATATCCAGCCTGGAAAAACAATTTTTAATTGATAAAACCCACCTACCTATTTTGTGCAGAGAGTAGAGTCAACAAACAAATACACAGATCTTACCGAATGTCTTTGTGGCAGCATCATAGCCTAACATCTCCCCGTCTAGTATACATTTGGTCACTCCATGCTTAAAACAGTTCACAATGTAAGGGGTTAAAGAGCCATCATAGCTGTTACTGCCAAACACATGTGTATACTCATTACCACTGAAACAAAGGAAAAATGAGTGTACTCAATACCACTGTTAACTCATTACCACTGAAACAAAGGAAAAATGAGTATACTCAATACGACTGTTAACTCATTACCACTAAAACAAAGGAAAAATGAGTATACTCAATATCACTGTTAACTCATTATCACTGAAACAAAGGAAAAATGAGTATACTCAATACCGCTGAAGTGTGAATAACAAATATTCTTCAAAATGGCCATACCTATGGAAAATAAACAAAGCTAAGGGAATCTTAGTTGTCAAATGAAAGCTGAAGATTATAAGAAAAAAAGGATTGAAAAACTGATTTCTTCACATACAGACATATGGTTCTTTATTATCTGTCAACCAAATGATTGTGTTCTGATTGGTCAATTTGCAGGGCGGTAAAAACCCATACACCCCGGGAGATTTTGAATGTCACAAGAATTCATGGGTAATATAAAAACAAACATGGCCATCTACGCTTCAAATTTTGTTTTCGAAATTAAATAAAACTTATTCTTAAAATCGATTTTTGGTTAACACAGAGTTAGTTCAAATTCAAAACATATCTGCTTTACAATCGCTCAATTTAAATGATGCTAAAATATCAGAAACCTGTTTTAGGTGGCCCTTTTTTTCAGCGTCATTGGCCACTTCGATGTAGCTGAAAGCTGCGTTGTCATGGCAGTGCTAGTCATCAGGGGAGGTTACTCAGAACGCAAACAAAGATCATATCTATGCAGAACCTATTTTCTAATGGTTTTCTAAGTGAATAAAATCGCACATACTGTGGCTTGGCGGATAATAAATTCATTAAAGATGTTTTTCTCAGGGTGTACTGACATTTATGACCGTCATAAAAGTCCGTACACCCTTTGAAAAACGTCAATAACTAATATTATTATCACACTGATGTTTATGGTCTTTTTGATATACAGACCACAGTTTAATCTGTATACAGCGGTATCAAATGTATGATGGTTTAACCTGACGAGTGTTACCTCCTGGAGAAGTATTTATATTCATCCTGATGTTCGTGATCTATTTGATATAAAGACCACAGTTTAATCTGTATATAGTCTTACCTCCTGGAGAAGTATTTATATTCATCCTGATGTTTGTGATCTATTTGATATATAGATCACAGTTTAACCTGTAGACAGCGGTATCAAATGTATGATGGTTTAACCTGAAGAATCTTACCTCCTGGAGAAGTATTTATATTCATCCTTATGTTTGTGAAGCAACATCCTCTCTCCATCATATTTAGTTTCTATAAAATAGGTCTGGTTCTCCATCAGTTTCTCCACCTGTAAGGGAAATAAGAAACATTTCAATCAGTACAGCTGCTTCTGTTCCTTAAATAACACATGCTGATTGATTGATTGGTGTTTTACACCGTGCTTTAGGGTATTTCATGGTGGTGTATTCCAACAATAATTGATGCTAGTACAACCAAGATGTTAAGCATTTCCATGATGTTAGGAAGTAATTTTTTCTCCAGTGCTAACTTCAAAGTACAAGACAATCACAGGATACAAGACAACCAGAAGGTACAAGACAATCACAGGATACAAGACAATCAGAAGGTACAAGACAATCACAGGATATAAGACAATCAGAAGGTACAAGACAATCACAGGATACAAGACAATCAGAAGGTACAAGACAAACACAACTTAATAAGCATGTAGACACATTTGTGAAACTGCTATTGAATGTAACAAATTTTCAGAAAAGTCAGATCAATTGACAGCATGCAATAGTACAATAGACAAATATAGTACAATCAAAGCTTGCCGAGCTGAAAAGAGATCGCCAGTGATGGAAGAAAAAACAACCTCATATAAAAAGTGTGTTTTTATCATCTTACCTTATCAGGTGCGCCTCTTTCACCTAACATAGGAGAGAAAGGTGAGAATACAGACACACCCAACTCATGGACACGCGTCTTCAGGTCTCCCAATAGTCTACACACCTGTATTCAAATAATATCAATTGATTATTCTCTTGATGTTATTTGAACCATCATTAAGCCATTTCCTGGTGATGGTTTAATTAACCGAAATATAGCAACTTTACATGCATATCTTGTCATTTCTCAGAGTTATGAACTTATGACTTTGGTCTACTATTTCAAACTATTCAATGTGAATCAGCATAATATTGGTTTAGATTCTTAACAATATTTCACCATTGACATTTAATAAAACAATTTGTTTTTCCTTTACCTTTTCCATGTTATTGTTGACATTGTAGAAGTCCTCAGCATCAGGGTGGTAAACAGAGAGAACGGAGGACTGGCTTAACCCAATCTTCATCTCCTTAACTATCATACGAATTAACCATTTCTGTTCAACAGCCGATAAGTTCTTTAACAAATGTAAAATGTTCTTCCTCACAAGTTCTTTATTTTTGGCAGCATTATTTTTGGCGATGCTGTCCAAGCAGTCGTTCACCTCTGCAATGGTTAGAGTGCCCTTCTCTGGGCATCGATTCTTCAGCACAAAATAAGCCACACTTGCAAAATCACCAGCGTCCTAAGTGAAGACAAAACATAAAATAGCTGTCTTGATTCAAAAGTCAGTTGTGGTACAAAACTAAATATTAAAATTAACTGATTCACTGAACACAATTGAAAAAAAGTGAAAATATTTTGATTGAAAAATTAATCATCATCCAATGCTATGTGAAAACAACATGATAAGGCTTATAACATACTGCTCATATACACACAAATGTGGTAAGCGTAATAAAATTTCAAGTTAGGTTACACCAAAACAAAAAGTGTTTATAATGGTTTATACTTCTTTGGAAGTTCTGTCATCCTGTAAAAGTAGGCTATATATATATTTGCCTGTGTCATCATTAGCAGATTCAGCACACACCTAGTTGTACCCTAAATCGCCTCCAATTTCTTCCATGACAAATCCTAACTTTTTTGGTTGTCGTGACAATATTACAGCATGTATTTGAACAGATTTATGTTTCTGACAAATGTTGATGCTTTTCAACTGAAAAATTAATTTTCTGCCTCTCAGACACAATTTACAAATCTTTAAACTAGCTTCTAAAATAGTAATTTTATGGACGAATTTGGGGCTGATTTAGGGTATTATCCCTGGAAAATA
>JAVFBX010077633.1:0-16713 GCA_034783855.1 Mopalia kennerleyi | reverse complement strand
ATTGCCAACATTGGTTTTCATGTTCCCCGATAGTCTAAAAATGATCCCTGAAAGTTTCAAAGAGTATACCAAAAATTGCATATGGGTTCCCATAACCTAACTGACTATACCGTTGATCAATCAAACTGATTTTGTTGACTTTAAAATAATCTAAAATGTCACATGGCCTAATTAAACTTTTGATGCAGTCAAACTTAAATCAATCACACAAAGGCCTGTCTGTAATGTTCTTCGAGTTTTTAATCACTTTTGGAATGTGTAAAATACTCGTCTGCTTTCTCTTGCGTTATTTCCAAAAATGTTTGAAACATTGTTGTCCATTGTGTTGCAAGCATAAGTAAGCACAGAAGGAAGGATTTCCAAATTCTTTGTTTATTCTATCGCTTAATTGCTGTTATCTCGACCACCTGCATAACCAATGGAAGTTCTTGACTGGAAACAATATGCCATCAAGACATTACAGACATCAAAGCGTAAAACCCAAGGGACCTTTTTACACGACGACCTGTGAATTGATTTTAAACGCCCTTCTTTCACGATGATGTAGTTTCGCAACTGTTCGTAACAAATTTAATGAATGTTTTCTTAAGAGCGTAACTAATGCATGCTTTTACATGTATCTTTGGTTAATCACACTTGGTGGAATCAGAGGTGGTGTGTGAGGCGAGTTGGAAGACCGAGCTTCTGATATGTTGACGCTCTCAGTTCTAATGGTCATCAATAAGCCGATCTGTTTGTGATGTCTTTGTACTGAGTCTCGTGATTGTCCTGTATTGTCAGTGACGCCATTACATTATTTCCATAGAAAATTGCAATAGAAACAAAATTGCTGTCCCTACCCGGCTTCGAACCGGACGCATTCGACAGGTTCAGCACTATTCCGACTGATACTATTACTATTTAAAGACGTACTCAACGTTAAGACATTCTAATTGTAGTTGTAGGTAGCATTTGTACTAATGTACATTTATGGTATATGAAGCACTGTTGTTTGGTGAAATTCTACGCGTGATGATTTCCAAAAAATACAATGTGACGGCATATATTTAGATTCAATAACTTTCAAATGATATTTTATCTTCTTTCGGTTTATTTTTTTTATATTCAACTTAAAATCTACAGCACAACGCCCTGTTTTGCCCCGGGGCCAAGGGTATCATCAACCATATCCCGATGGAAAAGTCTATTGACTACCATCCATTTGTATGTTGATATCTTATCGTTCGGCTGTTTGATAGACCGATAGCGTGGTTACAGTACTAAAGTCTAATGAAGGTTTGATTGGTAATGACATTGATGTATTTAATATCAGATGGATATCCGGCACATAACGTAAGCAGATCAACCTGATATTAATCCCGTGCGGTCTCCAATGTGTAACTACACATTGTTGGCTTGTCTCTAACAGAGATGTACACACAGACACTGTTAACAAGGTTTATCAGATACGTTTTATGTGGAAACAGTTGTGAGATATCCAGGATAATTTCATCTGACATAAATTGGTTTGATTGGAAAACGAAACTGTATTTTCGATTAGACAAATCCAGCTTAATAACCATGTCGTTAATAGCAGAACACGATATAACGCCCGACTAATGTCGTCACATGGCCTGTTTTTGCGTGTAGTAAATAAGAGCAAATTCAACCGATTTATGCCATTTACGCCGGCTTTTACAGTAGGGTTTAGCAATCACCGTAAAACATCATATATGGCGTACTATTGCATTACAGTATTAGTATCATATACATATATGTCGTACTATTGTATTAGTACAGTATACATATATGGCATACTATTGTACTAGTGCAGTATACATATGTGGCGTACTATTGTATTAATACATTGTATTAGTACAGTATACTGTATACACATATGGCGTACTATTGTATGAGTACAGTATTGTCATACATCATCTATGTATGAATGGGTTAAAAGTCAGTAGTGTTAAGTTGTCCACATGAGATCCAGTAGGCAAACGCCAACGGATCGGGAGATTTTTCGCCAGCTACTGACTAAATATCATTGTACTTTAGACATCAACGTGATTGCCTTTTGGTTGGGTTCTTGTCCAGATAAGGGAAATACGGCATAATGATAGAATATAAATATAGGATGAGTCTTCTTAAATACTGAAATAGTATACGTAGCCTTACTTAAATTGGATTTATATCCGATAGAAGAGATTAGAGGCATATTAAAATGCCCCCCATTACCCCCTCAAACAACAATATAATCATCTTCTTTCGATAAACACGTTAATAACCTTACCCATCTGATCTACTTCATTTGTTTGACAGAATTACAAACTGATAACGCTATTCAGTAATTGCATTTACCGCCATATAAGTGCATCCAATTTCGTTTGGGTTTGTACTTTACGGAGATCCATTGACACCATTATAACAAAATCGAGTTATGACAGTTCCTTAAATGCCCTTCCTGATAGAAAAGACGATTCTCTAGATATCAAAAAGATGCTTCTGAGAAGACAGAAAATCATAGGAGAAGTGTTACAGGTAATTATAGCTGGTCTCTCGGCACCATATAGACAGGCTTCATAACTCACTGACTTTATGGTAACATGGCACAAAAATAGAAAAACCATTGTACGTCAAATTAAGTTTAATAAGGGAAGTGAACCTTGTCAATCGTTATTAAAAGAAATATTTTAGTTTAACCAAATATATCATTTGTCTTTGTCTAATTGATTATCGGCACCGGATGTTCATCTGCAAGGGATATTTGCCAAAGGTATGTAGCCATCGGACGTAGTTAAGCGAATAGCAGGTCTGTATACTAATTCTACTTCCATGTACAGTCCACGGATTCGACTCCGTCAGTCGACCAGCAGAGGTTTTCTCCCGGTTTCCCACCATAATAATCTTGTGGTGGAGGGAGCTACCTGTTGCCCCGGTGCTTTCTGATTAAAAAGGAACATGTACTATCTTTGTATTGTCCCGTGATGTTTTTGTTTGTTGCCAGTGGTTGTTTCCGTCGCCCATTGGGCTTGCACGCCGTCGTGTGAGGAAAATAACCTTAAGTAGAGCGTTAAACCCTGATCAAACAAACAATTCGCTGTAATTAAATAAGGAACAGTGTGAAATAGACAGCCCGTCATGATATAATTGAAATACCCTTGAGTGCCACGTTAAAGCCCAGGCAAACAAACCGAAGGTAGTTGGTCACAAACTTAGTTTTATATTCATCAACATCATATCCGGTCATAATCCGGGTACAATTCAAACCCATGTGGTGTTGTTTTTTTTTAAATTTAACAAACGTCTTAACCTTGCCAACATTTTCTTCGTGGAAATCTCAGTGGAGAAGACCAGGTCGTTGAGTGTTTAGTCACACCTGTATTTTGTTTACTAGTAGCAGCAGTAGTTTTAAATGTGGATGGTGCTTGCAATCCAAATTGTATTATTCGGGTCACAACTATAATTTCAAGGGCTTAGTGGTTAGCGTGTGCCCTTACTTAAGCCAACGTCGATGTACCGTTCACAAGATTGAGTCCGTCTGTCGACCCTCAGGTATATAAGTGAGTCAAATGATGTTGCTCCGGCAATCGCGGTGGGTAGGGGTCAGGGGGTTCTTCCCGGTTTTCCAACGTAATTAGGCAAGGAACATTGTGAAGTGAACAATCCGTCGTCATATAAGTGAAATACCCTTGAGTACGACGTGAAACCCCAATCAAACAAAACAAACTATAATCTCAAAAGGTATATTCATACAACGAAATATATAGGAATTTGCTACATGTTAATTTCTTTTGATGTGTTAGGTTTAGAACAGCGGGGGTTATATATGAATATAGCGATTTTTAACACAGGTATGAATATAGTATAATACGGAGATAAATATCACAGAGACATTTAAGACCAAACGAAGTCCCACAAAAGCAAATACAATAGATTAAAAAGACACTAAATTTGAGTTATCCTATATGCGTATTATTTTAAATTAAATAGGCGAGAGCACAGCATGAACTCACTGATGGCATCAAATACTCCAGATCTAACTTGCGTTTGTCTATTTTGTTTACTAGGCTAACAGAATTATTATCTCATAGTTACTTATTTTGTTGAGTGGGAGAAACCGTTAGTTTTAGAAAAATTGTTTCTTGTTGGAAACTGAGATTAAAAAGTTGCACAATATATGTTGTTGGTATTGCTATATAATGTGAAGCGCCTTGGAACAGTTTTTGTTCCAAGCTATACGTGCTCAAAATAAGGATGGCAAACTTCTTCATGCGTTTTGCAGGAGTATATGAAAGTTTAGAATGACCTTCCTTAACATAAAAATATTAAATACTCTCAGTCTTTTCAAACTTTCAGAATGATACTATATTAAAGGATAAAATGGACCATGTAAAACTGTTAGGGAAGAACAGGAATGTTTTTACAAGTTAACTCCGAATGAATTGTATTGCTTTGTATTATGGAAAATGGAATTACACGAGAATATATTTTTAGTTTATGAAGTAAGGAAAAAAACAGCCCAGGTTTTATGAAAATTGCTAAAAAGTATATGTTCTTAAGGGTTCTACGTTAATTTGGTTTCATTTATCTTCAAGTATTCACCCCAATAAAGTATATGCATTAAGACATTTTCTGCTCCCATTGAGAACAACTAAACGTGTGAAGTTTAGGGTCCTAATGGGTCTATTCACAGATGCTCTAAATGTTTACAATAAAGCATGCGGAGTTGAATAGAATAAATCAAGCGTAAGATTGCCAGATATCTTTTCTGTCCATATGCACAATCATTTGGGGGAATTTAACCACTTTGAGTATTTTTTCTTGGGTTGATTTCCTTTTTATCCAATCCTAAAATAGTTTTTCGCAAATCTTGGCATGCCCAGAGGGCAAACCGGAAATGTTGTGTAGAATATTGATTATCTCAAAACTTTCAAATAGTTTATCACACACATTTGGATAAATATTAGGTGCAAGAATATAGCAACGGATAAGCACCAAATCAAAAAGGACAACCACAACAGTTAACAGTCTCAGACACAAGTTAAGAAGGGATAAAAACATAACAGTATAAGTTTGAAACGACTTACTCATATTCTAACGCTTTGAAGTAATGAAATAAATTGAATTGAAGTCGGATTCTACAATCACAATCGCGCCAGCAGACAAATGCAAAGCTACTGTAATATTAGATACAGATCATTTCAATACAATTAATAACGATCTCTGAAATGAGATGGAGACGTAGTATCCAATAAATTAAGAAGTTGTTATCCATACCAAGTCTTTCCATGATTTATTTACTCCCGACTTCTAAACGCCACTTAAAGAATCGAAATAATTTTGGTACAGGTTGGTTGCAGATTTGAAAATACACCATACATGTAGATAGTACAATATCCCAACTACCAGAGACCCCGAACAGTTTGTGTCCTCATACATAGACGTTCGGAGAGGTTTGGACTTTTTTCGAGCGATTGTCACGGATGGACAATGGCCAATATGATAGGGAGAATATGTTCTATTCATGAATTCCGATAACACTATGGTAATTCTGACTCCATCGCTTTTCGGATGACCTGTGCGCATAGGATATCCAAAGAGCTTCAATTAATTTAATGTCGGGTTTATTTTGAAGGCTTACGTATATAACAAGGCACATGTCGTATACATTTAGACCACTGAATTGAGAAGGCATCGCCGAAGTATTCATCCTAGGTCACGCTTTAGTCGATCTTTATTAGTTATGTATAAGCTCCATTATTAATCAAAACAGCAGTGTTTGTACAGTACAACACATCAAGTTGTATGGAAGAATCAATGAAATCTATCACATACAATGTAGTATGAGCTGGATGAGAGCCTAATTTACTGAGTGGCCAACATATTGGCTCAGGTGCAAGCCTTCAAAAACAAACACATAACCTCCAAACGGCGACATTGAAGTATAGCTCAATTCTTAACCACGATGTACGCCGCACACAACCCTGTAAATTAGATGTAGCTATACACAGAATATATTCCCAGAAGGCTGTACCCAGTCGTTGGCTTACAATGAACTACGATGGGTAAATGGGCTATCTGAACGTTATTTACTATCAGGCGATATACTATTTCAACATGAGCTTGTTAGGAAGCCAGTGGGAATATATAAGAACCTGTATTGATGAAAGCCATGTCTTAAAAAAAAGACCGCTTCACTAATGGAAATAACACAGGTAAAATGGGTTAAACGTAATCAACTTGGTACGATAAGTATGGCTCCGGCGTTATATGATGAAATATGTATGCATCTGTTCCCTACTCCGATGGTCTTTTTGGCCACATCACTCGTAGTATCTTTCAGATGTCCTTTCAGGGTTGATTGATTAGTGTTTAACGCCGACCTTACGCCGTGCTCAAGGATATTTCACTTAAAGACGGCGATGTATTCAAACAATAGTTGATACAAGCACAACAAAGATGTGAAGCATTTCCATAATGTTAGAAAGTTAATTTTCCTGCAGTGATTAATAGATGGAGTAGTGCTACTCTTTAAGGAGAAGGTACGCGATTTTACGGTGGGTTGCTGTCGTTTTTTAATACTATTTCAGCGAGTTATTACAATTTTACAAAGCGGAAGTGACGCACGCGGTGCAAGTGACACACAATTCCATATGCTCAAACTACGCTATTCCTGCTATTCATATCATATCCGAGTCATATCAGGCAGCTTTATTACCGTACAGGTTTGTTCCAAATTATTCTAAGGAAGAACTAATAGACAGGAAGACAGATTGAAGTCAAACAACGGCAGATACAGCAGTGTGTAGGCCTAGATGCGAATACATATCCTTATAGACTTGTATTATACAGTCAATATGCAGGCCTATAATCGCACGGAAGACAAGCATTTTCATGGTGTCATGACCTGCAATGTCCGATCGAATGAAAGGAAAACGTAAAAATCAATACAAAAATGCCCTCAAAATGGAAAGGACAGCCTAATTTAGCAGGTAACATGAAAACAGGAATTAAACCTTTCCATATCAGTATTCAATTTAGGCTATATTTCTGGGCTGCCTTAAGTGATACTGAACTGGGGATCAGTGAATAGCCCCGCGTCTTTCTCCCGCTGTTGACTAGCTGAAACCGAGGCGAAACAGCCCTGCCTTCTTCCGTCAGGCGTCGACGGTCCTCGCGCTTCGCGATAGCACTATTCGAGCTTTTTTTTGCTGGGCCAACTGGAAATACACATCGTATGCAACATTCTTTTTTAACTTATTTTTGTTAGCTTTAAACTAGTCAATTTGTGCTGAAGATCCCTTTCATAATTGGATGGCACAAAATGTGTTCCGCACACTCTCAAGTTCTTTACCCTGTCAAATGATGCATTTACCGGCAAGTCTTTGTTTCTGATTTTGACCAGCCACTGCCTTAAAAAACAGAATCTCTCATGTCATAACCAATTCATAATTCTCACATCCAAGTACTACGCAGACAGGCATAATTCCTGTTAGAAATGAGATATTCATACGTTTAACAATGCAATAGCATACGATATGGTGTGTGTCTCTTGCACCGCGTACCTCACTTCCGGTTTGTAATACTTTAATTACTAACTTAATTTTAATTAGTTCCTTGATCTAAGGGCTGTTATGTTACTAAAATGGTATTTAAAAACGACAAAAAAGCCACTGTAAAATGGTGCCTTCACCTTTAAAACAAACTGCTATTAGGCAAAGGGCGCTGTCCTTGCATAACCATAGGGCAGAAGTCCTGAAGATCCCGATGTTTCTTTTAATACGTTTTGAAAGGTACAGCAAGTAAAACGAAGTGGATTCAAATTCGGACTATTACAAGTGTTTAGCAAATATTTGTTTAAGTAAAAAAACTTGTTGGGTTATCACCGCCAGTTATTGGCCAAATTTGTCAAATAATGTGCTAGTCTGGAAGATTATTTCTCTTCCATATAGAATAGCATCGGTTCACGATTCAAGGTGGGGAAAGGAGTTAGCGTGGACGATTTGACCCATGTAATAAGTTGATAAATGCGCCACTGAGTAATAGATTGGTAGTACAATTCACACTGATTACTCGGAGGACTAAATTATTTATCTACAAGTGTGAATCTGACGTGATGATCTACTTACACACACGGTGAAAGCGAACCGCCCCACAGATAGTCCGCGATGAGTGGCGACAACTTTGATGGCCAAGAAGGTGCCAACACCCTACTCTTAGCGAGGAATTCAATATTTAGTGTTGGTAGCTGACCATTTGACAGGGGAAAAGGTGTGGACCGTATAGCTACATAATCATACATATGAAATAATGATTTTGGTCGTTTGATTCGGTCAACAATTGTTAATATAATAGAGTTACTATGCTATGAATTAGGAATAAGATCTACCTTAATAACGACGTTATTTTTGAAAGTGGCTGCTTAATGATGTATTTATGGTTTTTGGACAATTGAGTAATTTCGTTTTGTTCATTGCGCTATGCTAATAAAATTGTCAAACTGAATAAACTACCCCTAGGCATATATATGCAACCATTCTTTTAGTTTGATGGTGCCCAGCCATGGTGCCCATAAATTTTCTCGGAAATTGTAGTAACTATTAATTCTGTCTACTATTTGCGTATTTGTCTTTAAATACCTCGTGTTGCGAAGTACATGTATAAGTATTTGTTTGAATACGATCTAAATTCAATTTAAAACGAGTATGTCGCAATACATTACGTATGATGGGTCAAAATGCGGAGGCAGGTAATGGAGACCCCTTTTATTCTCCCTAATAACAAGCCGTTTTCAGATCATTACCAACACAGACAAACCAACAACGTCCTAGTAAGAGCTTGCCATCCTTTAATGGATTTTTCTCGAAACCCTAAAGACATAATTATAGAGCGCTCAGACAGGCTTATGATGCTAAAACACCACTAGAAATCTCACAACGATTACAAACAAACAACCAAGTCACATAAAAATTCAGAATTTATATAATGTGCGATATACTAGGTAAGTGTAATGGTTGAATAAATCTAAGAGATGGGTTTATAAGAAAGCGCTCAGCTATAAAAACATTTCCCGGTTCAGCAATAAAATCCAATTGGATAGAGTATACTACTATTGGCACGAATCACTGGTTCGTGGTTTACCAATAGAATCCACTACTGATAACAATTTAACGAATGGCTTCGAACAAGAAGAAGTACTTACCTTCATATTGCAAGGTCCAGTGAGGTTATTGTGGTGGAAATGGAGTTAGCTCTAGTCAGTCTAGTCTTTTCGCTTTCTCTATCCGATGACCTTGTGACACGAGAAAACCAATGGAATCGAAGAGACAAGTCACACAGGCAATCCTGCCTAAATTTCTGGCAAAGGTGTAGCACGCTATGGCATTATATAGGACATGATTGTTCGTTGTGCCTGGCTAGCCAATTAACACTGGAGACGGTCTGTAGTTTGGAGCAGTTATCTCGGCGGGTTAGGCAGAGATCGACTCCGTGGGGTACTACTAGTAAGGAAGGCCCGTTGCATATCGATCAATACGCCAATAATCAACCGCTTCCCTCACTGCTCGTCTACCGACTTGTCTCTGTCAAGAAGTAATTCGAATTGCCATTCTAAAAATGTTTGTAATGGTTTGTTTTATTAGGGCAATCAAACAAAGAAGCAGCGGATAATAAAGACTTTACACAATCATCAGTGTTGGATGGTTAACATTTTATTAGAGCGTCTTTTAAACTAGCTCAGGAATGGCTGTCTTCGCAGCCCTGGGAAAGAAAGTGAATTCCAGTGGACTTGGTTATTGACAGCCTCGATTCAACATTCTGAAAGGCGCCCCGACTAAGGTAGAAATATTAACATCGCTAGTTAACCATTGGTTGGGTGTGTGCGGAAGTGTGAAATTAGGTAGACCGTGGGAGTAGTTCATCACAAGTCCACCCCAGGATAGAGTGTCAGGTATTGGCCTTATAAGATATTCAAACTGAACAAATTAAAAAGCGGGACTGTTGCGTAAGGCAGTGTAATTTCATGGTAATTACCCCCATTGAGCGAGAGTATCCCGAAAATCTTCATTATAGCCTGATAAACACTCCAACATTGTCACCACGGTGGTTAAAAAAAGTCCCTACTTTTATCTATTTTCTGCTTTGTAATTTGATTGGAAGGTGATTGGGCATCATTAAGGTCCTATCAACACATTCACAACGTAGAGCTGCGATAACCGAGAGTACAGTTCACAAGACCCAATGAATTTACAAGTCGACTCATTGTATACCACTGGCAAACGTTATTTAGCTTTATTTATTCATTCTGAAAGTTACTTTACGTCTGGAGTATATTGCGTTTCGGTTTAACTTCACATTGGTAAGACTCATGCTTATAATTATACTGATCAGCGGATTTTTATATATGGAAATTCTTTTGTTTTTGTCCGCTGATTATATTTCGCATCAGTGACCCTTAAAGTCGGAGTTTGATAAACATGAATTCAATGGCAGTTTACTAATAACTTACTGATATTACCAGCTTGAGGGCATCAGTAAAGATGTAAAAAAAAGACCATATATTTCATGTTGTCAGTATACAGTTTTCAGCACATCTAATGTTGGGAATCAATTACACCAATTTTTTGACAGATTTCTACGTCCAGCCTCTCCAAATGTACATTTGCAACATCAATATATATTGGCAATGATTTTATCAACGGGTCATCTCAAAATCACGATTAACAAACGGTGCATACCTCCTCCGGTTGGACAGATTGTCATACCTATAGTTTTACGCTATAGCATAAATAGCACGAGGAAAGCAATATGTTTGTTCAACCTTAGTTCATCTGAAAGGATGATTGTTTTTCGGTGTAAATGGTTTATATAACAGTATCACATGTTCATAGGTAATCACACTGCCACTCGTACGGCGATTAATTAAAACCGACTAATCATCTGAAGTTCTAGATATTGTCCCAGGTTAAAGTTTCTAAATAGATCGTCATCTCGCGCTGTATTCTACAGACAGTGTTATGCATTTCTTGAAAAAAAATATATTAACGGATAGAATGAAATGCAAGCCACTTAGGCACCGAATCGCCAGCTGACTAACCTTCTATTTTTGTAGAAGGGCTGAGTTGTCTAGGTGGCCGGCATTTATTGCTGGCGATTCGCTGCCTAACTCTGAGGGTCGTGAGTTCGATTCCCGGACGGATTTCAACCTGCACAATTTCCGAACTAGAATCTGTTCAAACTAAGAAAGTGTTATCCCAAAATAACGAAAATACTGTAGTTAAAAAGTGTTAAAGAATTCGTATTTGGTGTACAGAAAAGTTGTTGCCAATAATTAACTGTAGGTCAGAAAAGAAAGGTTTTCTTAGTTAGAATGAGATTCTATGTTTCTGAAATAATAGATGGACGATTCCAGTAAGTTAAATTAAAAGAAAATGGACAATATTGTCCCACCACATCGATCGTGCGGTGTGTGTGTGTATATAAAGGCTGTAATATGTCCCGAGGAATGTCAGCCATTCCATAGCCACGCACGTCCCCAGTGGATCTCAACGCCGCGAGACGTGATGTCATTTGTATAAATCTCTTTAGAGACCATCTTAAGATCGGCAAGACTCATTCGGAATTCCGAGAAAAACAATCAGATAGACGCAGAGGGCATTGGTAGATATAGAAGTAAATCCCAAGCGTGTTGAACAGAAATCCTCTGAAAATCTATGAGCCAGTCATCTACATTTGATTTCAGTCTTCTCGTGATTTCAGAACGAATACAAAGCCTGTTTGGTCCTCAATCGCCAAAATAAGATACTGTTTTGTGATCAGTAGACCTGTTTGAACACAGCTGTCAATCAGCTAAACGAGTCCCCCGTCTGAAACTCTTAAAAACTTTCGTTGGCTTTGTTTATTTGTTTGTTGGATTTGTTTGACATACTAAGATTGAAGACACTGGATGACGAAGAAAACCCTATTTTTAACTGCTATTTTGTTTATTCGTCTAAGTTACGTTTATATGCGTTTGTCCCCTCCTTTAACGATGGACACCAATAGCATTTGGCTTTTACTTTATTGACAGGCAATATCTCTTTCACACTAACAAATTGTACATAAACGTTTATGTTTGGGTTAGTCGTCATATGTATGGTATCGCCAGCATGGAAACAATTGTGTGAAGAAAGACATCCTCTTGGTCCAATTCCCCAACTATAGTCTATTTGAGTGTGCTTTGTTTTCATTACAATCACTTGATAATGATATGTTTGTTGCTAAAGGTCACTCCACTATATACTCATGGGTGCGTTGCATTTGGAAAACTGCTGGTAATGTACCCATTAAAAAATTGGCTGGTTTGAAAATATATCTAAGCCAAATAAAGTACTTGAGTTCAGTTTATTATAAATTGATGTGCTAAGTGTCTATATTTATTTTAATCATGTAGTGAGGTTATTTTGAATTTGTAAATCATTTGGTACTGGAAAGGCACTGGTAAACTACAGAAGACAAATTGCAAGATGCGTTGGACGAAGGAAACAGGTTGAAAATGCTATGGCACTATATTCATATATCGTTTGTTTGCTGGCTCGTTGCTACAACTCCGGTGCAAAAAACCTATGGGAATTGTGATCGTTTTTATTGCGCACTCAAGCGAGACTGTTAAAACACACCGACGAAACGACCAATCTCTGGCTCTCTCGCTTATATTGGCAAAAGGGGTGAATTCATCGCTTATTCATAGACTTAAAATATTAATACCTTTACGAACACATAAGATGTCACTTCAAAACCATGTGGTATCTCTGTTGTTTATTAATACGCATGTCAAGATTGTAAACCTGAATATTTGGACATTTACAAGCACATCCATGCCAAAATTTGCTGAACTAGGATCTGTTGAAATTATCCCAACATAAGGAAAGCAATGTTAAGAAAAATAATGCAGATCAATGTATGTAGTAATTTATACCATTTTAAATCGACCAGATGTTATAAATGATAAAACACCAATATAGATTGGGCTGAAATTATACTCGGTAAAACATCCATACTTAATTGGCAGAGCGAACTGCTGGTCAGCCTTGACTAAAGACGCTGTCAACCAATATTAAACCATGGCATCACAGCTTTTGCAGTATTAACCCCATTTCAGATAATACGCCTACGTCGATCATTTATCACGACATTCATACCTCCATATCATGACCCATGTATAACTTTCTCGTTCAAATCCCCCACAAGCTATCTAACTGCTGATTATTGATATAACCAGTGTTATATAGTTTCCGACAGTTAGTTATATATTCCTCACTCATTATGTCCATGCTTCATCTATACTTTGTTCAATTCCATTATTTATTCACTCTAGCTACAGGGGTTGCCAAGAGGTCATTACAAGACTTATAAACATGAAGACTTTAGACATTTCAGTTATTGGTTACAGAATATATTCCGTAATAAACACATGCCTTTGAAAGGTATATATAAAATAGTAATTTTGGCAAATAACAGAAAAGTCCTTCCATTGCCAATAAATTTACTTGGGCGAATAAGTTGATCTTGGGAGTTGGTTTGATTTATGGTTCGCATCACATACCGACTTGGCCTTTTGCAGTATTAGTTGGGTACCTATCTCTGACCCATTTAGGGCAAATGAGTAAACAAATTCGTCTCCAATGTCTCGTGTTCGACACATTGTCCAGATTCGGGTTGCTATTGGTTTTCTCAACCAGCTCCGGACTTCAATTTGTAGTCTATGCTTTGGTGTCCTCAACCTTGCTAAAATTAACAAAGAAATGTAGATTTGTTAAATATAGAAATAATCTATATATTGTGCCTTAGGACGAGTTGTCAATATCAGCATTCTATTTTTGTATGCATTGGTCCTTTGAAATTCGTGTGTCAGTAAACAAGCAGCATTGTTTAACTGGGAATGTCACATATAACTCATGTCAGTCTTCCTCAGTAGTTTTTCAACATGTTTTAACCATATAAAATTCAGTGGCATCATGCTAGAAAGAAATCTATAGATAATGTGGAAAGTAAGTTTATTCTAAAAGTAAACCAATTTAACCCCCGATCGGACGTATATCATAAACTTTGGGGGTGATTGTTGAAAACAGCCAAGCAGAGTTTTAACTTCGAAAATGTGTTCTGACCCTTGTAACCAGAACAGATATTAACACGGTGATTCAATTACAGTGAAATAGTTGTGAATACTTGTTATGATACGTACAGACTTGCTGTATTTTCTAGCTGATTTCGGGCCGTGGCTTAATGGTAACATGTGCGCTTCCTAATCCTACTCTAATTTGTCGACCATTAGATATATGATTGAGTCACACGATGTGGCTCCGGCAATCGCCGGGTTGGTTTTTACGAGGTTTTCCGCTGTAATAAGGCAAGGAGCTGTGTGAAGTGGACAATCCGTCGTCATATAAGTGAAATACCATTGAGTGCGACGTTTCATCCCAATCAAACAAACAAATAAATCTAGCTGATTTCTTCTGGATTTATCACCACTATGTCGCGTAATTTAGACTCTGCGACAAACAATATTTCACAGTTGTTCAATAATTGTTCGCAGTCTGGTTACAGCAGTTGAGACCAGAGTCCACAAACGTCCAAAGAACACAGCCTTACCTCTTTCAGGGGGGAGTTGCAAAGAAGAAGGCTTGGGCGGTTGACAATCACGTTCTCGGTCACCGACGTATCCCTTGTAATACATGGTATCGTCTTGATCCGTGGACGCCTCTCCATGTCAGTTCGTTGGCCGAAATACGCTGAGGATTTGTACCTAAGGACATTTGATTAGTCTGGCAATTTAGCCGCCTTTCATCATAAAAGATAATGTAGATGTATAGATTATCGAGAAACAATGTTAGCGTTGTGTCCCTTTTGTCTAGCTTGCTCCATGATAGGCGCCTACGGATTGCAACATTCTCAGTTGGATATTGTTCACTCATGGTAAAATTGTGATTGTAGAGTGTGTCACTGGCTGGTGACGAACAAACTCCCTGCCTTTGTAACGTGGACATTTTGTACAGAGATCGAGTCTGCGTTGCCTTCCGTTTCTATGTAGCATTTCAAACAGAATGTCCAGCTCTTTGTGAATTAATGATTTAATTATTTGTTCAGCGTCTTCATCGCCACTTTGCAATATCCCATGAAATAATCTCGCATGGAATTTGCTTCTCTATAATGTTACTACTTTCTTTAAATAGATCATTTAATTCCGCTTTGAAGATGTATTATGTTGTCTCGGATTAGGTAGATGTCCCAATGAACCAAATTTGGTTTTGTTTCAACATTTTGTTCTTAATATCGTCCGCAAAGAACTCCGAGAAACAGTACATTTATTTGTTGAATTATTTGAGATCCAAAATGTGGGCTTCACGTACTAATTAATGGTGTACTGGGAAGGAGGGCGCGATATTTTGAGTCATTTTCTCAGAGTATAGGCAATCCCTTGTGTCGGTCAAGATGGCTTAGTGTTTCGCTAGAGCCGCCTGCAGAGAATCCTAGCATGTGTTCCATTTGTTGTTGTTCATGTTGTTGTAACACACTTTCTTGTAAAATGGAGGACCGTGACTGTGATTCACGTGTCTGCCTACTAATCTTATACTGCGATGTACACTCCACTGATTGGAGACACTATGATACGACCTGGTAATATTCTTGTTGAATACACCAGACAGCAACTAGCAGCGACTTTACTTAAACTGAAGAATATTTTCATCGGACCAGTAACTATATCCCCACTTAGATATCTGAATGATAGTGCAACAAAGACAGGCGAAGATCTTTCTGATATTTCAGAAGGCGAGATCTGCACTGAACGGAGTGACCAAGCGCTAACTAGCGTCAAGCACTTGAGGACTAAGGTTGTTTGTTTGATTGGGGTTTAACGGCGTACTCAAGGGTATTTAACTTATATGACGACGGATTGTCCACTTCACACTTTTCCTTGCCTTATTACAGTGGAGAACCTCGTTAAAACCAACCCGGCGATTGCCGTGTGACTCACTCATATATCTGATGGTCGACAGACTGACTCGATCCTGTGAACGGTAAATCGAAGTAGGCGCTAGAAAGCGCTCTCGCTAACCACTACGCCACGGCCCTACGACTTAAAAAGATTGGCACTGTAACAGGGTGCTTTCTCTGTCAGAAATTCGGACACGGAAAGACCCCGTGTAGAGGTGGTCTGGTTTGCTGTGAATGCTCTGGAAAATGTCATCTCATCCTGCGCCAATGCCACTAAAAAGTGTCCGTGGTATCAGCACACACTGCTATAAATACTCAAACACAGGCCAAAATTATTGTTAAAAAAGCCAACAAGGGCTCTGTTCAAACTTTTCCGGTTTGATCAACCAATTTAAATCAGAAATACAGATAGGACGAGGCCCCTCTCTCTAAAGCCATCCACAAGTAAGTTCCTCGAGTATGAATCTTTTCCTGTGACAAACCGGTTCCATGGGTTGGAATTTGTTCCATTAGAGGGAATTAAAGTGAATATCGGACCCACCTACTCGGGTGCGGCTCACGGTCAACCACCATCGGTTTGAATCGATGCTACTTTCTGCAATAAAATACATATAGATAAAACTGGCATCATTTTTGGTGTTGGTGTCTCTTATTTTCTAATAGAGCTATATCCATATTATAACTGGATCTTAAACATTGGGTAATGCTTTAACTACAGCCAAATTCATCCATTCGGCAATGTTTTGATACTTTTATTAC
>JAVFBX010077632.1:0-29182 GCA_034783855.1 Mopalia kennerleyi | reverse complement strand
TACATAAATACTGAAAGGGTTCACAATTATACATATGGTTGTAAATTTCACTAGTTTCATAAGAGCAGTGCTCATATGTTCTTTGCTTAAGGCATCTTATAGTTTTTCCTATATACTGGTC
This sequence comes from Mopalia kennerleyi, assembly GCA_034783855.1. NCBI lineage: Eukaryota > Metazoa > Mollusca > Polyplacophora > Chitonida > Mopaliidae > Mopalia > Mopalia kennerleyi. Next base: position 29,061 of record JAVFBX010077632.1, on the reverse strand, counting down.
GTTATAATTAGTCAGTTATGTCTAGTTGATATAATTCTGCAGTTCAAGTCCACCACGACGACTTTCAACCAGCCATGATTTCCTTTAATGACGAGCTGCGGCCGTTGCTTAATGGTAGCCTGTGCGTGTACCATCAGGTATATGAGTCACACGATGTGGCTCTGGCAATCGCAGGGGTGGTTTTTATGAGGTTAAAAAAAACCCAAAACATTATAAAGCAGGTGTTTTGCCTAAACCATTTGATTAAGTTTGAGTTCTAATCAACGTCTCACCTTCTCCATATTCTTGTTGTTTATAAGGCAGGTATCAAGGTTATAACATCGAGCTGTCAGTTTTTAAATTATTTGATTTTACTAGGCCACAAAATCCTCATTACAAGGTTTTCCACAGTATGTAGTAAGTTAAGGGAAATGTGACATGGACAATCCATTGCCATATAAGTGGAAGAAATACCCTTGAGTACGACGCTAAACCCCAATCAATCAATCTAGGGAGAATAGGCAGCTGCCTACCATCTTGATACAAGTATGATGTATCTGTTCAACCTTTCCTTCAGTTGACCCCTGCCTGTTCATCCTAAGAGCTAATATAAGCTTATCCTTCAAATTTCATAAATAACAATTACAAAATGACATGAATACGGTTGGTACAGGTAGGCCGATCATTAGATCCAGTTTCAGATCCATTGTCTAGCTCTCTTAACTATTACAATGATTTTTTATTTTAAAATCTATAAGTGAAATACCCTTGAGTATGACGTTAAGCCCCAATCAAACAAACAATTATTTTAAAATCGTTTTGCTCTAATATCACTTAATAACAGTTCGGAAAGTAAAGATGTTTTTATCCTCTTCTAAAGCTCGCGCTTGCAAATTCGTATTCTTCCTTTAAGTCTAAAGAATTATTTTATTCACCAGGACATAGAGGATGTATCCGGCGGGTGTGGGGCTAAGTTCCAAGCTCTCATTGTTTCACCAAAGTTTGAAGGCAAGCCTCTCCTACAAAGACACAGGTGACTGATTTTCAATCCATTGTTTGATTTGTATTTATACACCCGTTGTTTGACGGAAGGAATTATGTTATGGGGTTGTCCGTCCATCTGTCTGTCTGTTTGTCCGTACTTTTTGGTTTCCAAAAATATGACCTGGTCAATTATGGAATTGAGGATAACCGATAATACACCAAAATGCTTATACCTTTTTTTTGTAAAATAAAATTAAAGTAAGAAAGAAAAACCAGGAAAAATATAAATTGGCATACATGGATATCTGAAAATCTGAATACAATTCATATTGGAATAAGATTTTTTTCAAAGGCTTGAATGCCACAACGATGACAATGCACAAGTTATTTTTTAAATAATTTTTCTAGCTAAGCTACTTAATAAAAGCATTTTATGATTTAGCTAAGAATATCCTAACTGCACTTTAGGAAACTTCCTAACAAGCTTTACACAAGGCTTATTAGGACCTAGTTCAGCTTTGAAGTACTTACTTAACTATAGTTCGAATGATAAAACATTTGATTTTATGCTAAATTCTTTTGTATTGTGTCCTTCTGTTCTGACCAGTGGGTCTGGCAAGACATAATGCACAAACCATGCATGTGAGTGAAATAACCTTCAGTATGGTGTAAATCCACAAATACACCATGCATGTGAGTGAAATAACCTTCAGTATGGTGTAAATCCACAAAGACACCATGCATGTGAGTGAAATAACCTTCAGTATGGTGTAAATCGACAAAGACACCATGTAAGTGAGTGAAATAACCTTCAGTATGGTGTAAATCCACAAAGACACCATGTAGGTGAGTGAAATAACCTTCAGTATGGTGTAAATCCATAAAGACAGCATGCATGTGAGTGAAATAACCTTCAGTATGGTGTAAATCCACAAAGACACAGACATCTTCTGTTATTGATGTCTCTCTCATTTTTTATTCCAGACTGGTAAACACAGCACTCCAGGAAGAACTGAAAACCATTCATGCCTTCCAAATGAAAACCTTAACACCTGAACAATGGGATAAACAAAATAGCTGATGAACTGTGTTGTAGGGTTATCAATAATGTTAGGATTTAATTTTTTTTTTTTTACATAATTTACACCTTGTGAATTGTGTAGTTGCAACAAACTATCTGTTCAAAGATTTTTTCATTTTATTTTTTTTACATAACTCACACCTTGTGAATTGTTTATTTACAACAGATTATCCGTTCAAAGATTTTTTCATTTTATTTTTTTTACATAACTCACACCTCAAAGATTTGTCAGGTTTCCCTATGGTGTGTGAAATATCCAGAAAGGTACACTTTATTGCATACAGCTTCTGGATTCCGTCAAGGGCAACATGAAGCTGATTTGTTTGCAACGTTTGGTAACAGGTCTTGTAATGATTTGTTGCCGGTAACATCGGAAGTGGTTTCCTTCACCCATTGTGCTGACATGGCCATACCGTCACATGGTGAATAAACCCCAATCAAATAAACAAAATATTGAGTGTACATATCATTATGGGAGATGTCAAATGGAACTGTCGGGGTATAGATATTAACATTTTGAAGGTAAATAAATTGGAGAAAGCTAATTGTTTTAACATGGATTTCATTAAAAGTAAAGAGTCGCCGAAGCAAGTCAGTCAAATTATACGCCCTTTTGAGTTGTTGACAGTTCTTGATAGAAATGCTTCTAAAAAACCATTTCCTAACCCTGCTTACAGTACCAACATTTAAGTAGCTTTCAGTGGAAAACTCAAAATCATATCAAATAGATAAAAGCAGTAAACAGGCCCACGGCAGTGGTTATAGCGAGTGCGCTCACTAATACTTATTTACTACTTGGATGTACTGTTCACATGATCGAGTCCATCTGTCAACCCTCAGGTGGACGGGGTTTCTATGAGGTTTCTTCTCAGTTTTCTACCATAATTGAGCAAAGAACAGTGTGTAGTGGACAATCCGTCATCATATACGCAAGTGAAATACCCTTCAGTGTGACGTTAACAACAAAACAAATCATACTTTTACAGCTTTTATTGTCACATGATATAAGAGAAGAATAAAGTTTCTGTGACATGATCATGAGATTGCCAGAAAACTTAAACACTATGCCATACTTGTCACAACATAATTTATCACCTTATCTTTTGTCTTTCCACTGGCTGATGACGTTCATTGTCCAATCACTAATAATGAGATGTGGTTGCTAGTTATTTAGCATATTATGGCTTATTTTTACATTCAAATCAATGTTATAATGTTTTATTTTACTGATGCCATTCATATGTTGGACAGGAAGGGACAAAATGAAACAAATACAGTATTGTGGTGATGGAAAGACTTCATTGTTGGCTTTTTATTTAGTATCCCTTTGCGGCCTATCTGCCATGTAAGATATACGTGAATTTTTCAGTTCTGGATTAGGGTTAATATTAAATCTAACCCTAAAACTAACCCTTATACTAACTCTAAAGCCCAACACAAACCTAACCCTAACCTGACACTGAAATTCACGTCATATCTTTATACATGACGGACTGACCCCCTTTGCCTTCACCCATTGAGCTGGCATACCATCATACAAGTGAAATGTCTTTAAGTAGAGAATTACACCCTTATTAAAACAACATAAACATATGGCCGTGTGCCAGCCCAATATTAAAGAAGGCATCCTTGCACAATGACATACAGCCTTTGTACAATGATTTTTTTTAGAGTGATGCTCCTGACTGCAATAACCCTTATATCCCTTGAAAGGTTACCGTTAAACATACTTAAATAGGATATCGACTTATCAATCATCAGAGGTATTACAAGTATATACTGCCAGTACCTACAAACACTAGTTGCTATGTTATGGGTTAATAACATGCGTGAATGGTTGAAGGTAAACCCGAGTACAAACAGTCGACTCTACAGGTCTCGTGACATAGGCCTCCTAGTGTGACAAGAAAGATATTCGATTGGTCAATATTTGTGGAACTCTTCTGTTTAGTGATTAAAGCAGCTTGGATGAATTTGTCTTGTTTACGCAATACCCAATTATAAAATGTATATAGCTCGATTAGAAAATTAGAGAGCATAATTCAACAAAAAATTGATGCCTGTTTTACTTATATTTATTTTATTGGAGAGAGGAGCATTGCTTTAAACATGTTTGATACTTGTCTTCTTTTTTTATCTTCATCAACCAATACATGTAGCAGGTGGTCAGAGGGACGTTGCTTGAAACATATGGACCATAACACAGGGGTTTTTATAGACAAAAATTTCTCATAAACTCAATTTGATATTGCCTAAAACTTAATATTTTTAGCGCACCTTTGGCGCGCAAAATGCACTAATACAAATTTAAGAAAAACTCAATTTGCCATTATTTTTCATCAGGGTATTCCCGATGAAAAAGTGTTTATAAAAACCCCTGCATAACAAGAGCGCAGCTCTAACCGATAAGTACATCGCGATAAGAGCCTGTAAATCATGCTATGGGAGTTTTTGTTACATATTTCATTCATGGATTGGGTACATTCCGGTACACCCTACAACCTTATTACTTTTAGCATCAATGGCAAAATAAAAAGATGTAAATTTTTCCGTCCAGGCTTAAAACCGAACCCCAAAACATTTTATCGCTTTGAAAAAGTTTCATGATGTATGCGGGAGTCCAGTAGAAGAGAAGGAGACTTACAAGCCCTAAAGCAGTTCAATCATCCTTAATCTTCCCTGTATTGTAAAAGAAATGAATCTATGACACAACACTACCACACGCCATATTTGTATTTGAATGACCCATTCAGTCACATCTTACTCTTTACAAAACCAATCTACTGGAGGAAAATTAATAATTGTTAAAATACACCGCCTTCATAAGTGAAATACCCTTAAGTACAGCATAACACACCAGTCAATTACAAAACTATTCCGCTACACCTCCCCAAATTCTGATAACCATGGTATCATCACCACAATGCTCGCCCATTATAAATGTATGAATATGAACTATAATGATATTTGTTTTCCAGAAGAATACTATTTCTCACACTTTAATAAAACCAGGGAATTCGATACAGCTTTAGAAAACGCAAATTTAATTAAATGGCACATTATGTTTGAAACTAAATTACAAGTGCATTAAAAGGGCTTTTTCATTGAAAAAAATACTACATGTATGCTCTTCAGTTGAATTGAAAAAAAAATAATGTCAATGATGACGTTGATAGTTAGCATCCTGGATGATGTGTGCAGTATACCGGAAGGCTTTCAAGTGTCACAAACTAGGTAAATGATGTTATACATTTAAATTCTTTGATATCTAATCGCCAATACCAGTTAATAACACAGGTTTAATTTTTTTTTTAAATTAAAAAACATTTATGTGAATTATAAACATAGATTGTTTGTTTTGTTTGATTGTTGTTTATGTCGTACTCAAGGGTATTTCACTTATATGACGACGGATTGTCCACTTCACACTGTTCCTTGACCTATTATGGGGGAAGAAACCTCGTGAAAACCACCCCCGCGATTGCCGGAGCCACATCTTGTGACTCCCTCATATATCTCGGGGTCGACAGACGGACTCGATCCCATGAACGGTACATCGGAGTAGACATTGGAAAGGGCACTCGCTAACCACTACGCCATGGCTGCCGCCCTATAAACATAGAAGCTCAACATAGTTTCAGTTATGGAAATATATTTGGGCAGAAAAACAAAGCCATATATAGAAGATCAGGGTTGTAAAGGTAAATTTATTTAAAAAAACATTTGTTTGTATTCCAGACTATAAAGTTCCACAATAACATATAATAAGCACATAAAATTGTGCATTGAAATTGTATTTGAAAGGAAATAATACACACAGATCTCCAGTTCCTCATCCACACTGATTATCAGTACATCAGTTTGACTTATTGTAGTCAAATGACAGCCAGCTCAAGAGAAGGATTTCAACCATTCTTGTAACACAGACAAATGACTTATATAAATATTTGCAGCGAAAGATGGCACAAAAATCAACCTTGCGCTAGCTACTCTTGAGCCACGAGATCACCAGTGCTCAGGAGGCTATCTCCACCATAGTTTTAGTTAGAGACCCAGAGCCACCTTGTCATTATCGACGGACAATTTTCAAAAAATGGCTAAAATGACAGAAAGAAACTCTGAATTATGCATGGAAATTTTTGAGAGTCAAAATTGGGATTTATGACTTTAAAATATTAAACGTTATGGTTGAAATAACATTTATAACCCTACAAAAAAAAAAATGGATCAAACTTTTTGTCCCATGCTACTTAATTGGGTTAGGGTAAAAAATGCTACCCATCTGCCTGTATTGCAACTTCTTCAATGTTTAAAAAACTAAGAAAGTATTTAGTGTTTATTCAATCAAACATCTAAATGCCTCTGAAACAATTAACTGGTACCGAGGTAAAATATTGCACTTGGAATGCATGTTCAAAATACAGGTATATCAAATACTATTAGAATAAATACTACTATGGCAGGTGAATGATAATAATTATAAATATAGTATTAATTTACATGTCATGGTCAGTAGTCACAACAATACACCATTTAATTACAAAAGGTGTTGTGAGCTTAATATTCGGAATGCTTCAATTTTGTATAATCTCTAGACAGGGCAATTTCTAGACAAATTTCCCAAATTCCTATCCCATAATCAGGGTTCTGAATTCGGTTTTAGCTTGATTTTAACAGGGATATTAAAATCAGTAATATATGGTCATTAATTTGGGCTTGATGCCCAAACAAGAGAAAAAAATGCAAGACTTTAATATTGGTCAATGAAAGCACTTTCAATAAGCCGTTCAACAGGACAATGTAGTTGAGCACGTAGATAGCTGTGCAGATGAAAACAGGACCTAAAGAAAATATACCAGATGAATGGATTTCTCGCAAGTTGATTTAGATTTCCAATATGGCACTGCCCTTGTGTGCTTGTCGAACATTGAATGTCAATAGCCGCATTTGACTGGACATATTGTTAAGCAACATGAAGCTGTTGACTATGAATTCTGCTCAACTGGTACATTTGAGAAGCTTCGTTGAGTACAGCCCTGTTTTCTAAACATGTGACCAATTTAACGGAAAAACAACACTTCACGAATGTAACCAGTTGAACAACATTTGTAGACAACAGCTTAACTGTACTTAATAAAATGGTCCAGTCAGTTTTGCCTAACCCAGTCTACAAACAATGACCTGACACCATATAAGGTGCAATACTTAATAGGCCAAAGTGGCCCCAGCAAAACCCCAACATTGTGTGGCCTCTTAGCTCAGAGACCAGCAGTGAACTCCCTCCAATGGCGTTGGGATTGGCTTTCTTTCTTTCTTCCTTGGCAGATGTCTTTCAACACTGCGCTGTCATTTAACATTTTTGAATGATTGATTCATTGGTTATTATGCTGTGGTTTAGGGTACTGGCAGTGTATTCCAACAATAATCAACACTAGCACAAGCCAAGAATGTAAAGCGTTTCCATAATGCTGGAAAGTTAATTTTCCTCCAGTGCAAAGTAAATACCGCATTGTTGCTCTTCAAACTAACTGCCCTTAGCCAGAATATCCTTCTTGAATGAAGAGCCGCCATAACTAATCCTCAAAATAAAACCTATAAACCAGGGAAAAATTTGTTCTTTGAAAAAAAAAAGCACTGCTCTTTAATCGACAGACTCTAGTTCTAAATCCAGCCTGTCCAAAGCTCTGATGGTAAATGGCGGCGGTCTCAATGTGGTCACAAATTCCCCTTCTAAGTTAATCTCACTGCCCTCAACAGTTTGAATGCTAAAATGTTGCATAATGTTCACAAAAAACAAAAATAGTTCGGCTTCAGCCAGACTTTCTCCAACACAGCAGCGTGGCCCCAGTCCATATGGTAAAAACTGATCCGGGATGTTTACAACATTGTTCTCAAGAAACCTGAAAAATATAAAGTAGACTTAAAAATAGCATGCAGACAGGGGTTTAACAAAATGGTCATTTTGCAGTTTCACTTTTTGAGTAACTGTGTGTCTAATTTATGAGGTAATTGTTCAATTCAGGGTGTCTAAAGGACGAGTGGACACCCCTCTGCCTAAGCCCTTGAATGAAGATATGGATTATGGTCTAAACTAAAGCTTTAGTCAAACTGATGTTACAAGGATAAGACCCTAACAAAACACCCTTGCAGCCATGGAGTTAGGCAGACACCTGGACGCCCTGAAGTGAAAAATTGCCTCATTCAGACACCCTGTTTTTAACATGCAGGAGATAGGACAACTATCAACATTGGACTCCCAGTTTTTTAAAAAGGGAAGCAAAATGACTTTTTTGGGCACCCTATTTTTGATTTCTGGCTAATCCCCTGCTAGTAGTCTAGATGTTATTTCATGGATTGGGCCTCAAATAAAGGGGTTAGTTTAATGGGTGAACCATATAAAGGAGTAAGAATGCAGGTTATTTCATGGATTTTCTGGTGGCTGTTCAATAGATCGGACTCTACAATAATAAAACAAGAAAAGGTCACATAATTATAGCTGACTGTATATCATATTCAAACTGGGATTGTATGAAGAACCCAGTAGGTCAGTAAGATGCATGAATTTATCAATTAGCTTCATCAAGTACATGTTAGTTATTGAAACAAAGTATACAATTGTAATAATGAGAAACTGTAGAATACCTTGTCGGGTCAAACTTCATAGGGTTATTCCAGAAACGAGGATCATGATGTAAACTCCATACATTAAAAAGTACCCAGGTGCCTTCTGGGATATCATAACCTACAAATTTAAGATTAAAAAATCTTAGTAAAATACAACAAAGAGTAACAGCTGATATTCCTGTCATTTGGAATGCCTTTGCCATGGAAGACTACTGAGTCCCTTTCAATGCACCACTCACATATTCACAGGCCAACTTTTTTCTTGAGGCATAGAATACAATTTTTGGAGATATATACATGTAGGTCATTGTTACAAGGCTTCTTCCCAGTTTATCAATGACACACAGGCTGTCAGGCAACACAAAGTTGTCACATAAGTGAAACACCCTTGAGTATGATAAACTTTAATCAATGAAATTAATCACTTCATTTAGATTATAGATATCATGTAAAATACAAGCTCAAACGACATTCGTGGCATATTAAAGAAATGGATTATCGATTTTATAATAATATTAATACACTAATAAAAGTTACTTTGGGTTTGATTGTTTCTTTGATTGGGGTTTAACATCGTACTCAGGGGTATTTCAATTATATGACGACGGATTGTCCACTTCACACTGCACCTTGCCTTATTATGGTGGAAAACCGAGAGGAAACCTCGGAACACCATCATATTAGTTAATAACCTCAAGTACTGGAATAAACTCCCAACAAAACAACAAACAAATCCTCTATTGCACCACAGTCTTGCAATTGATAATGATGGATATTTTTGTATATCCGATGTAACTTTGTAGCGATGCATTGTGGGCAAAAACAATTTTTTTTTTTTTAATTTTCTATATTTCTATAATTTTTATTGTACAATTTATCTGAGCTACTCACCTTGTAAAATACATTTATCGGAAGCTTTGTGTGGAAGAAGGAAAGGACATACACTAGCTAATCTCTCCACTTCCAATATGCTGGCCACTGTGTATTGCAGTCTGGCCTGGTTACGTAAGCTAGGCAGTTCATCGTGTTTTAAAACACTGTCAATTTCCTGCTGAACTTTGACCTGGACGTCGGGGTAACATGCCATATACGCTAGCAACCATGTCAATGTCACTGCTGTTGATTGAAATCCTGAACCCGTAATATCTAACAATAAGTAGGTCATATCCTCTTTGGTCAAAATTCCTCGATCTTCGTTGTTTTCAATAAATATCAACAATTGGTCGATCATGTCTCGCACACAATCGGGATCGTATGTGTCTTTATGCTTGTCTAAGAGACTTCCCTGGAAGGCAGTGTGAAGAGAGGTTCGCTGACTAACATTACGAATATTTTTCTCATCCAAAAATCTGCACATAGGAACATCAGTCAACCACATGCCTTTCAAATGCGACCTCATTTTAAAGGTTTTTAAAATCTCAAAAAGGTTATTGTCTTGGTGATGAAACTGCTTTCCATAAACTAACGACAGAGAAACACGTAAACAATTCAACAAAATAATATCAGCTGGATCAAACGGCTCGCCTTCCTGGTCAAGAAAAGCAAGAATCATGTCCGTGGCATTAACCGATATCTTTTCCTCAATGATTCGGTCATCAGAATAATGACCATCAAAACAAGCCTGGATGAATGCTCGCTTAATATAGGACTTCTCTGTGTAATCACTCGTTGAAATTCCTACAATTCAAACAAAAAATGCTTCAAAATATAGGCATATGGAAATTTTAATTGAATGTTTTAACAAATGTTATATTCAGTCAAAGCCTACATTTATACATGTACAGCAATTATTGTTTTCTCATCAGTTGAGTTTATACATTTCTGAAATGACTGCCCAATTTTTGTGATTTGCAACATGATAATGAAGCTGTTCCGGAAATCTCTTGACAGGTGATACGAATATATTTATTTACTTGATTTATGCTCATCATATCGCTTACTGATTTAAGGGATTGATATAAGTTTTGAACGACTTTAAGAAGTGAGATTACATAATTATATAATTTCTGGATAACCGCTTCTCGTATTTGTGATAGAACACAATGTTTAGATACATATGTCTGTATCGCCATCAGGTGTAAAATGCCTGAAACATTGAAAGTGGTGGTTATCCTGAAATTGTACAATTAAGGGATTGATGTTTAATGTTGTGTGCCTATGTCGTCTGGCACTACTGAAGATGGTTTAAATAAACCGAAAATATATCAATACAACATGCAGTGTTCATTGTTTATTTTAGTTGTCACCATACTTTACTATGTGAAACTTATCAGTGGAAATTACAGTAGGCGATGTAGGCCTACTCAACAGGAATACTGCCACTCAACAGGAATACTGCCTCACAATCATGGTCTTTATATCTAGCGACCTGTCCACCTGTCATTTAAGGCAGGCAGATTTCTAAAAATGGTTGAAATGACAGCTAGAATTTCTGAATTTTATTATTTTCATTATTTTTGCTCATCTTTCTGTTATTCTTTGATACCCAATCAGGCAATGAAGCAAATATGTAAGAGCAGTATTTTGTCAATAACTTGGAGAATACATCATCTTCAGTCTAATCAGTCATGTCTGTCGGTTGATTAAAATGAGCTTAAAATAATCATATGACTTTCTTAAGTGTTCAAAGATCGGAGTATAAAAATATATTAATATTATTTACATATAAAAAATTAAGCTAACTACTTTTTCCGTGAATATAAATACTTTGTTACAATAAGGAACCTTACCATTCTGCCGGTCTCCATTGTAAAGAGAGTTGTAAATGAGGTTGTTGGGTCGATCTGCAAGTCTTTCACCACAATCCTGCAATCCTTCTTTGATACCATCCAGAGAACAGACCACCACTATGTCCTGGCCACCCAGTTTCAGACTAAATATATCTCCAAATATATCCTTGATGTTGAACAATCCGAGGTGTGGTTTATGAGATAAGAGTTGTAGATTGCCGATTAAAGGCCATCCAGGGGGTCCTTTAGGGTAATTTTCTCGTGGGTTTCGCCAGAAAGTGTATAATCCAGATAATACGGAAACGATGATAATAATAACAAGTAACTGGGGATAAAACATCTCTGGCGAAAAAGAGAGAATTTCAAATATATCTGAAAGACCCATGTTTATTTATAGTGTGTTGAAATAATCTATAGTTAGGTGTGTACAAGTACGACCTAAAATGACCAGGCTTCGGGTACAAGTCAATTTATAATTGAAGCATAATGCCTAATGGTAGTCTAATCCTTTGAATTTGTTCATGGTGTAATGGTTCGTAGGCTTCAGGTTTGAATCCTTTCATGGTGTAAGGGTTGTAAGGTTTGAATCCTTTCATAACATATCATGGGTCCTTATCAGGCTTCAGGTTTGATTCTTTAATGATTTAACTTCTTTCGTGGCATATGCATTCTTACATGTCGTAGGCTTCATGATAAATTCTTCAAGTTATATAGAGATTCTAAGAGATTTAACTCCTTTGAGAAGGTAAAACTATTTTTCAATGTTCATTTTAAACAAGGCTGGTAATAATTCAAGTTTTATTGAATGTATGATTCAGGAATTCTGAAGGTTTGGAGTTTATCAGAAATACACGTAGTAAAGCATTGTAATGCATTTGAAGTTTAAGCTTTATTACAAGCAAATAAGCCCGGGTACAAAGCCTTGCTCATGATATAAGGGTTCTCAAAATATCAGAATAGTGTGGGTTCATGACCTAAGGGTTCAAAGACTTATATTCCTTCATGGCTCAAGCATTCTCAGACTTCAGGTTTGAAATCCATCAACCATCATCTCTGTCAATCTATCAAAAAAGTACCAGTCTGAAAAAAAACAAAAAAAAACAGAATGTCCTGAGTTAATGTGTATATTTCAAACTAAAACTGTGAAACATATCCTCAAAGAAATAAGAAGCTTTAGATTAACCTATACCAAGGGCTTAGGCAGACACCTGTCCACCCGTCCAACTGGATGCCCTGAGGTGAACCATAGCCTCACTTGGTCACCCTGTTTTAAGAAATTTAACATGTAGGGGATAGGACAACTGTCAAAATTGGACACCCAGTTATTTGTTTGTTTGATTGGGGTTTAACGTCGTTCTCAAGGGTATTTCACTTATATGACGACGTGCCAGCCCAATGGGTGAAAGAAACCACCTTAGACACCACTGGCAACATACAAAGACAAGACGGGACAAATACAGGACTATACAGACACCACAAACAGATCAGCTTCGTGTTCCCCATTAGCTCTGAGAGCACCAGGGCAACATGAAGCTCCCTCCAACCACCTGCCCCCGTTATTTGAAAAGTGAAGCAAAATGACCATTTTGAACACCCTACTTTTTATTTCTGGCTAAGCCCCTGACCTATACAAGCACCCCTGGAAAAAATGTTAAATTTCTTGCAACCACTAATTTTCAGGTTAAAAATTTCTCACCAGATTCTACATACTGCAATTATGGTTCGAAATAAATCTTAAACATCAAGTACTATTATAGGATTAGCTTTAATGCGATAAATTCAACTATTTTCGGTTTGACATCAATATTAAAGTGGGTTTTATAAATTAAATTTTTTTTTTTTTTTTTTAAATTTCTCACCAGACGAAGGATTTCACGGGTCACATGGTCGCATGATTTTCCAGGCGTGTATACAAGTATCAGCAGAGTGGGGCCAACAAATGGTGTTTTTGTTTGATTGGGGTTAAAGGTCGTACTCAAGAGTATTTAACATATATGACGATGTATTGTCCAATTCACACTGTTCCTTGCCTTATTGTGCTGCAAATCCAAGCGCAAACTTCATAAAAACCACCCCTGGGATTGCTGAAGCCACATCATGTGACTCACTGTACATCGGCCTACAATACAAATATAAAAAAATGATGTGCAACATTTTCACTGTGGCTAGCGAATGTGGGGAATGACCTAGTGTAGTGAAATTGTGTACATGACAATTACTTGGTTTAACATAGCTTTACAAAGCTAAAGTAAATATTTTCTTAATCAGACAAAACCAGTCTTCCCCCTGGTAATGCATTCATTATTTCGGGAGGATCAATTTATGGGCCAGGATCTGCTGGACGAAAAAGTAACAGAACAGATGATTAATAGTTTACCACAATACAAGGTCATTAAATAATAAAACGGGGATGTTTTAGTTACCCAGACGAGTATATGCCCCATCAACATGTGTCTAGCTTTTATCTGTGAACTCAGCAAAGGTTGATCAGCATAACTATGTGTATTGAGGGCTTTTGCTTAACTAAAGTTCAGGAGGGTCATATAAGACTAAAAGTTTTCATGCCATTTCTCATTTAAAAATAACAGCTAACTGTAATAAAACATAGGTCTGCCTATCTAGCAATTTCCCTTCCTTGAAAGATGACTCGTACTCGTAGGCAAAATTCATTAAGTTTGTTAGTTTGTTTGTTTGATTGCGGTTTAACATCGTACTCAAGGGTTACCTGGGTATTTCACTCACATGACGAGGGATTGACCACTTCACACTGTTCCTTGCCTAATAACAGTGGAAAACTGAGAAGCCTCGTAAAAACCACCCCCACGATTGCCGGAGCCACATCTTGTGACTCACTCGTACACCTGAAGGCCGACAGACGGCTCATCAAAGTAAATGTAGGCTTAAGTAAGCGCACTCGCTTACCACTAAGCCACAAAATAGAACGCAAAATAGAATAAGCTTACACTACATTGATTGACGGATACCTGGATCTACATCTTCTAAAAGCCACTTAAAAAAAAAAAACAAGATACAACTACAAGACGATCACATAGCCAAAGATAGATGTAGAGTTCTGTATCTCTAGATCCAGGTATCGTCATTAGGGGCCTTAGGCCTATAAGTTATAGGCCATGCTAAACTGAAGTACCTCTATAGGCCTACATCTGTAGGCCTAGATCGCCTATCGTATCATGTAGCCATAGATAGGTACAAATACAAAATGCGGAAAAGCAGTGGAATTAGAAATGGGGAAAACACCACAGAAACAGTTTCAGGTTACTGTTCCATCACTTCATATTAATTGTGCTTTACTAATGCAGGCTTTAGTTTATTTAGAAGTCGCAATACAAACCTCTTCCGTAAAGTTATCCGCCATGTTTGTCAACAAAATAATTAATGCTGAATTATATCCAATGAAACACACGGTGTATCCACTGTGCGGGAACACAGAACAAAATTCAACCAATCACAAAAAACGGCATTAGTTTATGCGACGCTTCTAGAGTTAAGATGGCCGAATCAGCTGAAAAGGAAAAGCCGAACTTAAAGATTTGCATCGATAACACCGAATCTGACAGCGAAGATGAGGCTAGTTTGCTTCTGACAGATGCTAGTGATATTGGAGAAGGAGAAACTGACCAAGATGGAGATAACGATCAGGTTGAGTTTAATGTCCGAATCGGCAAAACTCAACCTCCCAAGTCCTTAACAACAACAACAAAACAAGTTGCCGAATCAAAATTGAAGGTACACCGTAGATGTTGACTATTTCAAAGAATTTGTGACGTGTGACGTCTATCATTTGATAATGACATAGACTGGAAATATTTTGCTTGATTTCAAATTTTTTTTAGCGACTGATGCCGATTTTATTTATTTCTTGCTACCTGACATCCCATGCCTTAGACCTAAATGACGTCTTACCTTCCTCATTTTCTTTTGGCCATATTATTTGTCAAGTTTCAACGACATAACTTTATCCCCTCCATTTACTAAGGAACGTAGGAACTCCTTTTGACCCAGTCGTAAAATAAATCTTTCTAGGCAGCTCCCCGGTCACAAAATCAGTCTATACATGTAGGTGTCTAATAGCATACGGCCTCGGTAACTGCCATTTCTGATACGTTTTCGTCGCCACTTCGACAATTATAGCCGAGGATACGAAGCGCTGCTATGGTAGTGAAGCTCAATTCCGATGACCACGCAGTGTTTTCTCTCCATGTTGTCAGTGTTTTGAAAAATAACTTAATAGCTTCTCCTGGCAAACATCGTCCATCACTTCACATAGGTCCATGTTGTCAGTGTTAATACAGTTATACATCAGCACATGTCAAAGTTGCATCCTACCTGATCATAGCCGCGCTTCATATCCTTGGCTATAGTGCGCACAAGCGGAGAGCGAACTTGTCAAAGTGTTTGATATGAAAAGCAAATTTCTGGATATTGATGTCTGGTTTAGGTGAAATACCGACGAAAACGTATTGGAAATGACTGTTACCGACTCGGAGACCTTATGCTATTAGGCTCCTACAGACTGATTTTGAGACCGGGAGCTGCCTAGAAAGATTTATTTTACGACTGGATCGAAAGGAGGTCCTACCTTTCTAAGTAAATGGAGGAAATAAAGTCATGCCTGACATATAACATGGCCAAAAGAAAATGAAGAAGGTAAGACGTCATTTAGGTTTACCCATGCCTTATAAATTAAACCTGTTACAGCATGTTATACATCTTGGTCTACCTTGGTTCATTATTCATAGCCTTAAATGACGTCTTACCTACTCATATTTTCTTGTAGCCATGTTAAATGTGCAGGATTCAACACCAAAAAGCACAAATTTGTTTGCAATGCACATAGCAGTGACACTGCACTGTCCTCGATTCTGTTGTAAAATAAATCCTTCTGGTCAGCTCCCAGCCTTAAAATCATTTTCATAGATGCCTGACATCATAAAGTCTCAGAAACAGTAATCTCTGATAAATTGATAGTTTTGTAAAACAGAGTAATCAGCATTCACTGTTCCACTACTCTACCATATTGATGGCAACAACTCTCAGCATCAGACACCTACATCTTTTACCGGATGCACCATTTTGCACTGATATTAAAATATTCATGTTACATTGTAGCAAGTGCTTAGGCAGACACCTGTCCACTCCAAATGGACACCTTGAAGTGACAAAGGCTTCATTTAAACACCCTGTTTTATGAAACTTCAACATGCAGGAGATAGGACAACTGTCAAAATTAGACACCCAGTTATTTGAATAGTGAAGTAAAATGACAATTTTGGACACCATACTTTTGATTTCTGGCTAAGCCCTTGGCATGTAGGCATCCTAGTGTTAGAATGGTTGTGAAAGAGTGTTCTTACCACTCAGTAAAAATATTTTTCAGTGTTTGTTCTTTTATTGTAAACCTTCAACTCAATGTTAAAAAACTTATTATCTATTAGTAAAACGAAAGTATGCAGGTATTTTAAATTCTTGCCTTGTTGGCCACACTTTGTGGTTTGGGTAAAATCTCATATCCTGAAGATAACTCATAACAGTTTGAAACACAAATAATAATTAATGTTGCTTAACATTGACTCTTTCTTCATATTTTCTTTTCTATTGTAGCCTACGTCGAAGATTTATGAGAATAAAGCTGGTGAATTTATTGTTGGCTTTGATTTAACAGAAAAGGTGTGTACATCTTCCTGGTTATACCAATTAGTTAATAATTACCCTCAGCCTGTATTAGACCTAATTTCCTTATTGAATCAAGTTTAAAAGTTTTAGCATTATCATTTATGTTATGCTTCTTCTGTAAGGAATTAAGAGAGGGTGGTTGGAGGGAGCTTCCTGGTGCTTTCTGAGCTGAGAGGAACAGGAAGCCGCTATGCTTTGTGATGTCTTTGTATTATCCGTGACTGTCCTGTATTGGTCCTGTGGAGTTTCTGTCTGTGCCAGTGGTGTCATGGGTGTTATCTTTCATCCTTTGGACTGGCAGGGCATCATGAGTGAAATAACCTTAAATATGGCGTTAAACCTGAATCAAACAAGCATACAGATCCAATAATTAAGATGGTGTAGAAGACTCAATTGACCATTTGCATATTTTTGCTTAATAAATTACCCTAAATCACCCCAAAATTCATCCATACAATTACTATTTTAGAAGCTATTTAAGGACTTGTAAATTGTGTCTGAGTCGCAGAAGATGATTTTTTCAGTTAGAAAGCATCAACATTTGTCAGAAAACATAAATTTGTTAAATACATACATTATGGGATAGAAATTTGGGATTGGAACCTGGGAAATTTGTCTAGAAATTGCCCATCTGATGTACAACAAACATATCCTAATCAAAGCCTATTGTACAAGTGAAATGGCCATGGGTATGATATTGAAGCCCAATAATAAAATAAATTTGCCAACAGCACTGTTTTACCAACAATGTTACTTAAATCTTTTCTTATATATGTTTTGTTTACAATCTCTATACAGTATACATGTATATATAGTCCATATTTCAGCTGGCTGTTTATCTTTTCAGGAATTTCTAGAGAAACGAGAAGAAAGAGCCAAGAGGTTTGGAATTCCAGCTAAAGCCAATAAGATAAATGTAGAAGAGCTTCACCAAAGGTTAGCAATCCAATATATTTGTTGTGTCCTTCATATGTCAGTTGTTGAAGTAGTTTCTTGTACTTGTTACTCATTATAGAGCTAGTTAGAAAAAAAAAAAAATTCCACGGAATACAGTCAATTTTTTTATTGTACAGGAATTTATAGAAATCAGTTTTTGTATAGCCTATATGTAAATGACATCTAATTTTTTGATTAACTGAAATGGATTAAAAACTTTGTTTGACTGTCCTTTGCTGTAAGAAATTGAAATTTAAAAGCCGTTTGATCTTTTGATTACTTCAAAGAAAGTTATCAATATTAAAATCCTAAAGTAAACATAAATTTGAAAATCTGATAATATGATCATGTGTAGCATAGCCCTGGTTTGAAAATAACATACTAAAAAACGTTCTCCTGCCAGGAACATTATTTAGGTCCTGTTGCTCTCAGGGCTAAGGGGGAACAAGAAGTGGATCTGTTTGTGATTGTGATGTCTTCAATATGCGGCTTGTGAATGTCCTGTAGTTGTCTTATCTATGTTTGTTGCTAGTGGCATCAAGACGAGACTGAATTCCTTGACCAATTTGACTGGCATGCTGTCCTATGAGGGAAATTACTAAATATAAAATTAACGCCAATCAAGCGAAAAAACGAATCAGAGAAAACAGAACAGTATTAACAGAACTTATCCTTGATCTATAAGCTGTTTGATGTCTTCAACTATTGGTTATACTCTTTATCCTGTAAAATGTTCATCCTGCATGGCCAAGCTGGTTTGTAAGTTATAATATTTGACCATGTTCATACCTGCTGAAGAGTTACTTGTTTTCAATATGTGATTTGTTTTATTTTTCCACAGTTTGGGTATGAAGGTGGAGAAGGGCGATGAACGTGGGTTGAGAGCAGAAGCCATACATATGAGAGGTTTAGACAATATGAACACACAGGATGTGTTTAAATATTTCCAGGAATTTAGCCCCGGCTCCATCGAGTGGATAGATGATACATCCTGTGAGTATCTATGGAAACATCTGTGCAAGATTATCAGGCTTGTAGGATTTTTCTGTGTAATTTTTTATTTCTTTGGGAAATCCTCAGTGTAACTTGATATTTAAGATGAAAATAATTGATTTGTGGACATGGAGAAAACTTGGTTCGTCTTAACAACAAAAAATATGGAAATTCTGCATAATTTCATCGTACACTTTGCAAGTCACCTCAATAGCATTGGCTGTGTAGGGCAGTATAAATCCTGTGGTTCCTGTCTGCATACAGTGGGTTACATGTACATGCTGTAAATTAGCAGCCAGTTAATCGCAGCTATTTACCACATGCTGTATCGGCTCATTGATCATTGTTGTCAACGAAAAGGGACAACCCCTAAAGGGAGAATGTGGCGCGTATGTTTCACTTTTACAACAACAACATGTCACTCTAACATCTGTAGTGGGAAGACCCTCCCCCCCCCCCCTGTGGTAAAGCATATTTCTCTGTCTGAATGATTAGAGAGATAACGGTATGACTTTTTGTAATAACATAGAGATGCCTGTTTTGGGGGGCCAATCCTTTTCCTGGACAAATGCTATATTTGTTGTACTAACCTTTATGTTGATGAATTAAAGTGAAAGTTGGGAATTTGTTCTATTAGACGTAAAGATCTTAATTTTGGTTGGGTAGCATAAATGTTACCGTAGTAATTTTATAGGTGGTGCAGAAATGTGTGATTTGGTTCTATCCAATGAAAGTTTGTGATGAATTTCGATAAGCTGGAGATTAGGTCAGGTGGGTTAATGTTTGGGATTTGAGCAGGTTTGAGCAGGTTTCCTAGGGTGAAAATTTGAGAATAGTGTTGTTGTGGATTTAACCACATTTTGTCCTCAAATATTGCTGCTATTTAAAATTGTTTAACCCTCTGGTAGTTTGTTCAAGGAGCAGCTGTCTTTACTTATCACTGGAGAAAGATCAGCTTTCCAGCATTATGAAAACACTTCACATCTTGGTTAAATTGTGCTGGTATCAATTATTGTTAGATTAAACCTCTGTCATACAAGTGAAATATCTTTTAGCACAGCTTAGCACCAATCAATCAATTAAACAATTTATCACATACACAAATTTATCTTGAAAATAAATGGACTCATGAATATTTTGGGGCCAAATTACTTATGTTATTATATTTTGTGTAAGACAAAATTAGTGAAAGTTTCTGAAAGATTTGGGTAATGAGAAACTTAAACATTTGGTTAATTTAATCATGTTAAATTTTTGGCATGCTTGAAAGTTTAGATTTTTTCAAGGAAGGTAAATGTTGCTGATTTGTTCGGGAATGATAAAAATTGCATCATATTTGTATTCGTGTAAAAAAACTTATTGTTGGATATATACATGTATGTATAACTGGCAAGCAAATAAATGGGATTTTTGAACAAAAGAAAATCTGTATAACACATGTAATCTTTTTTCTTGTGATGTTTTCATTTTTTCAACAGGTGTTTAGGTTCAATTTTATTGTTTTCTCTGTTATTTTATGTTAGGTAATGTTGTATGGATGGACAAATCTACAGCCTCTAGAGCCCTGATGAAGCTAAGCCGAAGCCAGCAGTGTATTGAAAAATATTTAAAAAAGGGCCAAGTTAAAATCGGAAAGAAAATACAAGACAAAGATGAAAAAGGTATCTAATGTTTAAAGATTTGAAAATATACGATTAAGACAAAATGTTGTTCTCATACTGTGATTCCGAAACTGTGGTGTAGCTCATTGGGCCCTTGGCCATGGCTGAGTTAGAGTAGTTAGAAGCATGCTTACTAATCCTACTAGGTGTTCTTTACAAGGGTTCCTCGAACTTCCTCACGTATAATTTGGTTAGTAAAATCTGTTGTCATATAACTGAAACACTCTTTGAGTACAAAGGTAAACCACAAACAATGAAACAAAAAGTATACAAAGTGTCTGAAACAATTTGTTGGAGAAACCATGTCCAACAATCATTTGACTTCCATTAGGGAATTTAGGTCACAGCTTGACTTGTATAGATCTCAAAAGCTGAACATTTCTCTCTTCCTGATCATTTGGTTTGAAATCCTGCCAATTGAAAAAAAAACACCAATTTGAGTGTTTGGTAAGGAAACCAAACAGAAATGTTTAGAAAGGCAAGCTTATTAGATTTAGACTCTTCCATTGTATCCGGTATAAGAAAAGGGTATAAGAAAGATAAAATTAGTGGTTCAGCCATTCTTTATTATTATTTATAGGTTTCCAAGTGTACTTGGAACACCTTTTGAAATCAGAAGGGTTCTTGTAGTGTGTAAAGATAAAAGCTACAGCTTTGATTTTTCTCAGAGTTATAGATGGTTAATATGTGTTGTCTAACTTCTATAGTTATGACATCTTTTCTGCTCAATGATAACAAAGGTCACATTTTCAACCCTCACCTGTTAGTAAACGACTGTGCAGACAAGCCTGAAAATTATGTAGACAATATAATCCTGTTTGGGTACTTTATTTCTTTGTGTTTGTTTGTTTGATTGGGGTTTAACGTTGTACTCAAGGGTATTTCACTTATATGACGACGGATTGTCCACTTAATAATGTTCCTGGCCTAATTACGGTGGAAAACCCGGAAGAAACCTAGTATAAACCACCCCTGGGATTGCTGGATCCACACCGTGTGACTCACTCATATACCTGAGGGTCGACAGACGGACTCGATCCTGTGAACGGTACATCGAAGTTGGCATCTGTCAGCGTGCTCTCTAACCACTAAGCCACGGCCGCGGGCCCTATTTCTTTGTGAGACAGTGACAAAATTCCCATTCCAATTTAAAACACAAGATGTTTAACTGATAAAAGTTAGAAAAAATGCTCAAAATTTCAAGTTGCGATTTTAATTATATTTAAATAACACGAAATTCTTTTTCTTCACAAGTGTCAAGGATTACATTTTTACATTAATAAATAAAATTTTATTTCATAATTAAATCATGTTTTTCTGTAATACATAAGTCTAGTAAACAGCAGTACCATTTTAGCTGAAGTATAGCCATTAGCAGTAAATATTTAATAGAAGTTATTTAAAATAAGTCTTAACATGAGGCTATTGAAATTGATAAAATTTGAACAATACTCACATGACTCCGACACATAATGGTATCATGTTTTCAAGTGAATCAAATTAATTATGTTAATATTTTAACATAAAATACTGGTAGTGTGTTATCCCCCAAAATAACGGTAAGATATTTTAGGACTAATTCTATAAATGTAAATGATATTTTCAAATAAACCAAAAAATAATTGCACTTTTTATTATATTAACAGAACGGAAAAACCAAAATTTAAAAAGTAATACTCCAGCTGTGGTAGAAAGTGAAGAATCAGATGACGATGATTTAGACCTAACAGAAGAAGCAGGTTCGGGGCCTGGAAAACAAAACATTACTCCTATGGAAACTGAAAGTGAAACTAAGGATAAAGAAAAAAATGAGGATATAACGATGGATGATAAGATTAAAGATGCAATCACAGAAAAGAAGGAAGAAAACAACGAAGAAGATATGGAAGAAGGGGAGGTAAGATGGATTTTCATGATCCATGCGATTCAGAGTTTTCTCCCTTAGTACAGGATATTTAGCTTTATCAATTTGATTATTGATCTATAATGAATTTTGTTACACTTTAAAACTTTGAGTGGACTGATTCCCTGTTTGACAAAACATGTCTTATATTACTGTAGTCTGTCTGTAAAGTGCAGAGCCAATCACTTGTGGAACTATATGACAAAATATAACACATTTTCCAGTTGTGTTTTTTAAAGTACACTCTTGCATATAAATTAAATAGCCTTGATTTATTCAAGTTGTAACTCCATTGTTAGCCTTTTGGACTGCTGACTCTTTCAATGACCACACCTGTTCAATTCTTCAATTGAACCTGAGGAACATAAGGGAGTAGCGCAAGGGATAGTTTGTAAGAGGTTTCCTTTGTATAAAATGAGACAGAGTGAGAAGTGAAGATCAATCTCACATGGGGCAGTGGCTTAGTGGTTAGTGTGTGCTCTTACTAATCATACTTCAATGTAACATTAACAGGACTAAAAGGTATATAAGTGAGTCACACGATGTGGCTCTGGTAATCGAAGTGTGGTTTTCACGAGGTTTCATCCAGGTTTTCCACTATATTTTAGTAAGAGAAAGTGTCAAGTAGACGATCCGTCATCATATAAGTGAAATACCCTTAAGTACAACAATTTACATTAAACAACAATCAATTAGTTGTTAGCCTTTTGAACTGCTGATTTTCTTTTAATTACCACACCTGTTCAATTCTCCCATTTTGGGCCTGAGGTAGGTACATGAGGGAGTAAGGACTATCCCAGTGGATGGTTTGTCATCCTCAAGGTTTCAATTGTATAGAATAAGGCAACCGAAGGAGTCAAGATCGATCTCATATCAGTGAAATTCCTTTTAGTTCTACCTTAAAGACGAATCAAAGAAGCTAACAATCTATAATTACTGTTATGATGCTCCTCCTCTTTCACCAGATATCATCAGATGCTGATTCTGACAGTGGTTCTGACGACTCTGTATCCAGTTTATATAAAGATGTGAATCTATCTCGGGTTATTTGGCCACCTGGACAATGGAGGCTGGGTGTTCCCTGTCAAAAGTCAAAATATCTTTACTTCAGATATGCAACTAAAGGTAACATTTGAAGCATTTGGTGACCTGAGCATTTAGGGGGTGTGGCTTAGTGGTAAGCATGTTTGTATACTAAGCCTACTTCCATGTGCCGTACATGGGATGGATCATCAAGTATACGTGTGAGTCACCTTGGTTTTTCCAAGGTTTCTTCTCTGTTATCCACCGTTATTAAAAGGTTGAAATGGACAATCAGTTGTCATATAGTGAAATACCCTTGAGTATGATTTTAAACCCCAATCAAACAAGCAAACAAACCTGAGTATATAAGATATATATCTAGATGATCACCTTTCAGGTGTATAATAATGCAGGCCAGGCCCTGTAAAATGACCACCCCTCTAAGTAAATCATATTTCTAGATATGTTGTATGTTAAACTTGGACAAATCATGGACATCTCTATGTATTTATGAAAACTCTGTGGTTATTGAGCTTTCATATATTTAAGTGTTAGGATTAAGTCTTTGGTGTTGAAGAAACTAAATTAAACAACAGAACTGATCAGTATGTCTATATTCTTCTAAACTATGTTAGGTTTGAGCTTTGAGAAATTAATGTCTGATGTGGTGTATTAAAATATTAACATGTATTGACTTGGTGCAGTGCGTTTTATATATTATCCAAAAAAGCCTTTTACTGACTGTATTCACCTTCATCCATTTCAGCTGATATCAAAATTCGAGGCGCCGAGAAGAGAAGTAAATACTATGTTAAGCATGGAAACCCTAATTTTGGAGGTATGTCGGGTGAACGAACTCAGAAATTTAATATGCTAGGCTCATTGTTCAAGTATGCTACTATTATCAGCTTTAACAGTAATAAGGATTGTTGAGTAAATTTACATTGTTTTAAGATCATTTCACTCATAGACTCCTATGATATTAAAAATCTTGCACATTTGTCATGGGCCTTTACCTGGCTGATCCATCGCCCCCATTTGGTTTATCATTGTTTGTATATTAAATTAAATAACATTTGCAGAAATCGCCACTTTTGCGGACAATCTTTATTTTCCAAGTAAATGGCATTATTATTTATTGATGGCCAATGCAGAGATATATATTAATCATGAAAGCCAGAATATTGACTAGACTGGAAACAGTTATTCTGGGTTGGTTTGCTGTATTGCTTGGCATTGCAGCTTGAACCTCGCTACCATACTCTAAATTGACTTTAATTATTTTTAATTTTTTTTATATTATTATTGGTATAGCACTGTGACTTAGTACAGTTTAGTCATCATATCAGTATTTTGGTATATATAGTCTTAAATGTTTTTGTTGTGTGTAGTAATGCATTTAATAAATACAACCCAACTTTTTTTGCCATACAAAAATTTATATCGGACAAATTTTCCTGATTTTCTGCATTTTTAACTGAAGAAATTGTTGCTGTATTTTTCAGGTATGAAAGGCCTTATAAGCAACTCAAGGTAAGAGTACCCCTCAATCTCATTAGAACCGTATCTTAATAAGATCGACAGTACTTTCCTGTTGCCGATTCTCCTTTTCAGTCCTATCAATGCGCACAACAGCCCCACGAAAAAACATCTCTGAAATATCGGTATTCAAAACGCAGCAACAGAATTTGAACGTGTTCACCTGAAATCAGGTAAAAGAGAATGAGACTTGCATGCCCTTTAATAAACAGACCCAGACACTGTGGAGATGTCTATAAGTTGTTTCACATTTTTGTGTAACAGTTGAAGAATTGAAAGACGAGGGTGAGTAGTTGGAGAGACCTTCCTGATTAACTGCTCTTTGAGCTAATGCAGATCACAAAACCCATTTCTTTTGGCAGCTTGCATCTTGTTTTGCGGGGATGAGGTTTCATGGTTTTCCACCTTAGTAAAGCAATGAACAGTGTGAAATACCCTTGAGTACAAAATAAACCTCAATCAAACAAGGTCCAACCATCAGGTATATGAGCGAGTCACACATTGTGGCTCCAGAAATCGCAGGGGTGGTTTTTACAAAGCTCCCTCACGGTTTTCCACTGTAGACCAGGTGAAGTGGACAATCTGTCGTCATATAGGTGAAATACCCTCGAGTACGACGTTAAACCCCAATCAAACAAACAAACAATCAATCAATCAGGCAAACAATCCGTTGAAACAGGCTTCTGATTTAATGATCCTTGAATGATCCGCGCCCACCCCCCATTGGCATCAGGATATGGTAGAGATGGCTGCCCTTTAAACTCCAATAGTTTGTTGAATTTAAAACTTTTTTACAGATTTGAAACAAATCATACACACCTTGAGATTTCTGCAACAAAAACATGAATAAATAAATTTGAAGTCTTTTAAAGTGAAAGACCAACGATTTTAGACCTAAACTTATTACTTTTAATGAATATTTTCAAAGACAAACAACTGTAACTCACTTGCAATTGATTAAGCATAACTGCTAATTATTTAATTTAAAATACGGAAGTGACGTCTGCGTTCGCAAAACCAAATGGTCACTTCTGTGGCGGGTTGTGCTGAGCACTTGCTTTCGGTTTTGTGTGAGAGAGCCAACAGATGCTTGCACTAGGGAGACAGTCATGGGTAGACGATAAGAGCTACTATCGCTGCAAACGCGGACGTCACTTCCGTATTTTAAATTAAAGGTTATGCTTAATCAATTGCAAGTGAGTTACAGTTAATTGTTTAAATATTCATTAAAAGTAATAAGTTTAGGTCTAAAATCGTTGGTCTTTCCCTGCGTCATCTTACTTCAATGCCATATCATCTGTGGTTTTCCATCGTATTTAAGCAAGATACAGTGTGACAACCCATACTATAGTCAAAAATGAAATACCCCTGACCAAAAAAAGGGTGTACTGTGACAGAAATCAATTAGTCAGGACATTTCAGACTGGCCGTCCAAAAAACATCTTTGCACGACAATTTTGATCAAATAGCTATTCAGGCTATCCATAAAAACGCCAGTATTCAGATTTATTTTAATCCAACACTATCTTGTTGATACATGTATTTAGTATTAACGGCTGGGCTAAAGATTTTTTGACAACTATAATTTTGTATAATGAAGTAATTTTTGGATGACACCTGTTCAAATGTTCATTGAAAACATCTCAATACTTTGTTACACTCCTTTTGC
Source organism: Mopalia kennerleyi (assembly GCA_034783855.1). Lineage (NCBI taxonomy): Eukaryota > Metazoa > Mollusca > Polyplacophora > Chitonida > Mopaliidae > Mopalia > Mopalia kennerleyi. The sequence continues at coordinate 2,246 of JAVFBX010077632.1, read as the reverse complement.
TTACCAGAAAGACAAATTGTGGGGCAACAATCCCTCCAATACAGGCTGATACTGAACAAGAGCCAACACCAATATTTCTGCAGAGAAGAAATAAACGACTTACCAGAAAGACAAACTGTGGGGCCACAATTCCTCCAATACGGGCCGACATTGAACAAGACCCAACACCAATATTTCTGTGGGTAATAAATGTTTGTTAGTAAATCCAAGAATGGGTTTTGTACAGAATGCTATTGTTAGTTTTCTATGTTAAGATATTCTGCCAGATTATTGTAAAAGTAAGCACCATTTATGTTTCGAACTCGTCAGTAAATCCTAGAATGGGTTTTGTACAGAATGCTATTGTTAGTTTTCTATGTTAAGATATTCTGCCAGATAATCCCAGATTATTGTAAAAGTAAGTACCATTTATGTTTCGAACTTGTCAGTAAATCCTAGAATGGGTTTTGTACAGAATGCTTGGCAGCAGTATAAATGAGACAACTAAGATGGCTCAGCAAATGCGCCCAATAGGTAAAATCCATCTCCAATACAAAAACAGCTTTTTCTTTCAGTTTCCAAGGGGGTAAACATCAGTTACATCCCAGCATGCCATTATTCATGGCTGCTTCCACTATAAAACTTGCAGTAAGTAGGTGATCGGTGTTTTTAAGACCACTGTCGTCTGAAACATGTTAATTAGTATGGATCACTTTGAGAAAGTTCTTGTTTTCTTAATGGGGTTGTGATGTCTTGAATATGGTGCAGAAGCAAACTGAAACTTCCTTCCTCTACAGTGGAATGTGGTTAAACCTGAATCTACAAAACTGTTTCTTCTTACCTGACAACTGTTGGGAATATTTCTGCTGAGAAAACTTGAACGGCTGCCCAGGCTCCTGATATACCAAACTTTCCTATCATGGCAAGTGTTGTCACTCCAACTGACCACAGTTTTAATTTATCTGGAACAAAAGGAAAGTATAGGTGTTGCATGTGCACTTACTAATCCTACTTCGCAATCATGGGTGTGCTTTTTACAAGGTGTCCTCCCATAATTAAGAAAGGAGCGGTGTGGAGTGGACAATCTGTCGTCATATAAGTATAATACCTGTTAAACAGAATGCCATTAGTCACTGGACTGGTGGAAAAAATATCCCTGCTACATGTATATCTAGACATCAGAAAGGAACCAAGCAGGAGCATCATATTACCCTGGGGCAACATGAAGGTGATCTGTTAGTACCCGCTTCATGTTACCCTGGGGCAACATGAAGCTGATCTGTTAGTAACCGCTTCATGTTACACTGGGGCAACATGAAGCTGATCTGTTAGTAACCGCTTCATGTTACCCTGGGGCAACATGAAGCTGATCTGTCAGTACCCGCTTCATGTTACTCTGGGGCAACATGAAGCTGATCTGTTAGTACTCTAAGCAGAGTGAAACAAACCCAAAAGAGCTGCTTGGTATAATGAAATGGAATGATCGTCAAAATCATATTGTGTGACTCCCTCAGAAAGTCATCAGGGATCCCGGTCCTCTCACTCTTGTAACAGGGTTCTAATCCAACCATATTTTAAATATGCTCATAATCCCTGTCAAATCACCTTCTCCTACTTCAAAGAACCAATGAGTACAAGTTACGGTTTTTATCACCATATTGGTGTGAACAGAAAAAGCAAAGTTAATGTCCATTTTGGTTTGTGGAATTAAAATGTTTAAATCCTGGCTGGGAATGGATTATTGAAGATAAATGCCCTACTTCTTTCACTAATATAAAGGCATGCTGGTCAATGTTAACAAAAAGATGTGTAAATGAACTTACCTAAAAATGCGAATATGACTATTACTCCACAGGACACACCAGCTATCATCATTAACATACACGTGGTTTTACGACGACCTAACCTGAAATAATATCAAAATAGATCTCAATAAAATAAGATTGTCATAAACCTTTCTTCCTTTTCATACCCCCGCAATATATTGCGGGGGTATCTTAAAATAGGCTCCGTCCGTCCTTCCGTCACGCTCTACCCTTTGTCCTATTCCGAGCTGTATCTCCAGAAGCGTTTCACATATTTAGCTGAAACTTGTTCTATTTGATAGCCTATACATTGGCATTGTGCACTGTCATAATGTGCTTTTTCTTAAAGTTTGTTCGTCTGCCTCATTCCACTTTACCCCCTTGTCCTATTCCGAGCTGTATCTCCAGAAGCCTTTCACATATTTAGCTGAAACTTGTTTTATTTGATAGCCTATACATTGG
>JAVFBX010077631.1:0-45037 GCA_034783855.1 Mopalia kennerleyi | reverse complement strand
CAATCAATCAATCAATCAATCAATCAATCAATCAATCAATCAATCAATCAATCAATCAATCGATCGATCGATCAATCGTAGATAAACATAGGAGTAGAAGGGAAACGTTTTTTTCCTGACAAATGATAATTATTCCCAGATTGGAGATATGTCCTAATTAGGAGTAAAGGTTACACAGGTGCTAATCTTTTCATGAAATAAAAATAACCTTGTTCAATATTTAATGTCAGCTGAACATGCAATTATTATTTTCCCAGAAAAATAAACAAAAAGGTAAAGACAGTGCCAATGTAAACCCGTGTTACGTTTTTGTTTAGCCATTGGTGATTTATTTTAAACCAGCCTGAGAATTTTGGTCTTGCGCAAAGATATCGTCTTGTTTTTTAAATTGAGTCCGTTAATTTAATTTAATTGTGTTGTATATACTCTACTTATTGAACTCAATTCCTGCATGGCCATAAGCCAGATTCAAAGAGTCAAACTGTTTGTTCTCACATAGCGAGTAGAGGAATTTCGTTCATGCCTTCACTTCAAAGGTTTTGGGTGTTAAACTATATTTAGGCTGTTCTTTATGTTGATCACTTGACTTATTTCATTCGACTAATTAGAGATATATTTAACCGGTGACCAAGTTGTTTCCAAAGCATTTAGAAATCCTTTAAACAGTTGACGTGGATTGTTCTCTGCATGGGAATCTCCATGTGGCAGTGGTCAGGTGACCTTCCCAGGCCTTCAACAGAGGGAGAAAAACAGGACAAGTACGCTAGTCCCTTCGACGGATTACCAGGCTCCACAAATTGGCAAAGTGTGAAACACAGATACACAGAAACAAAATTAAAACGGAGCTGCCAGAGCGTTTACCGGCACGTGTGTGACAACGCCACTATTTCATCCGATTGGTGTTTGAACAATTTATACTAGTGCTAAAACAAAGGCGCCTCTTGTCTTTCTTTTATTAATGAGAGAATAATTACAGAGTTCCTAAAGCGGATTTCGATTCACTTGTGCGTAACAAGAAACAAAAAACACACAATAAAACTAAAGAGCACATAATAATAATGACAATTTTTAATTAAATATGGAGTTATTAAGTTTTTTTGACAGTGCTATGAATGTCCGTTACAACTGACCATCCTTCAATGTATGGCCTATAAAACTGCTTTTTGGGGTTTTTCTTTCACAAGAGACAATTTCGAAAATTATTGTTGATTATTTTGTTGTCGATGTGTCGACCCGGCAGGTCTATAGAGTTACAATTGCCAAATGGATGTTTTTTTGATTGGTGCTTAACACCATACATAAGGTCATTTCTCTCACATGACGGCGTGCCAGCCCTATTGGCGAAAGAAACCTACTTCTACGCATCTGGCAACAAATAAAAGAGGCAGGCAAAGACATGACAGTCACAGGACATAATACAAAAAAAACCTCACAAATAGATCGGCTTCCTATTGCCCCTTAAGCTCTGGAAGGACAATGGTATCAGGAAACCATGTACCTGGATTTTACTTCTTTTTATTAAGCAATTGTGTTAAAACAAAATTGCTCACATTTGTAAAGACCCTTAGTTGCATGGCAGCTTACCGTTGCCCTGGTGCTCTCGGCGCTAAGAGGCACGAAGAAGCGATATGTTTTTGTGATGTCTTGTGATTGTCCTGTCTTGTCTTGTTTGTAGCCATGGTGTCGAGGGTGATTTCCTTCATTCAGTGGGTGCCACGTCGTCATATAAGTGAAATAATCTTAGGTATACGGCGTAAAACACAATCAATTACATAAACATCTATTTGAAAGGCCTGTAAGCTTTATATCACAATATCTGTCGACGCTAGCAGATATGACTAAGGTAGATACTCCTAAAATCACTTGTTATGATAATCTATTCGATTCGATAAATCGATCTGTAGTGAAGTTAAATGTATTTGTTTTAAAGTTAAAGACAGAGGAACAATAAAGCAATGGATGTGCGGTGTTTAAAGGATTCGCTTTGTATTTCACACCCACCATATGTTATCGGGTTTATTACCTGCGTATCTCTCCCAAACAGCGATAACATAGTCTTATGGTTAGCTTTAATCTTACGAAGGAACTGTAGAGGTTATATTGGTCTCTAATTAATAGGCTTGTATTTCACCAATCGGTAGCGCTTGTTTACATTCGAATGGAAGTGGGTGGGTCGTGCAAATCACTCTTTTGTATCATCGTAACGCCAACAAGTGGGTTGTAAAGAAATACGACACCCATTTATTTCCCAATGATTTTGAAATCAAACTTTACATAGAAAATTGGATAGGCCTATATAAGGAAAAGATATACAACAAACAAAGCTTGACAGTTTTCTCACCCTATATGCACTTAGTCGATTCAAGCTAACGTCTTCGTTAATAGAAAAGACAACGTTTGTTAATGTTGGGAATAGATAGGATAGATTAGGAAAATCTTTACTTTAGCTCTGAAACATTTCGTATTTCGTTATTGGCATGCACATTTTCACTTCTCTACAACACTCATCATATCCATATCCACGTCACATGTCAACACCGTCCTCTGCCGAATTATCGCCTACCGACTCTTTCGACAATGTGAATGTATTCTTTTTCCGGTGTGACATCCCGTAACCCTAATCCATTACGTACACTTATATCATCAATGGCTTCACTATTATAAACTGCTATACACATTTTTGCGCTTCCTCGTGTTAGGGCTGTTGTGACCAGTTGTTGTTTCCGCTCAGCGAAATGTCAGACATCATTTGTTTTTTTATTGTTAACCGTCGACACTATATATGTTATAAACTTATGGTCTATTAATGAAAGGAAAATAACCTGCTATTTTTATTTACTAGCTACACTATGTCGATACTGGTTGGGGTTAATTAAAAGCTTTCTTTAAAGTAGTAAATAGTAGTGGACAATGAAGTCAGCCGCATAACTGCACACAGGATTAATCACAACTTTAGTGGAAGTTTAATGCATCTGAATCAAAGCCTATAGAGAGTGTGATTAGATCTCTACTTTAGAATCATATCTCACAGGACCACAAAAGTACCTATATCACCAAATAAACTGCTGTCATCTTTTACAATAGTCATTGTGTCGAATGCTTTCGAGTTTGAATTCTTAATTTTTCACTGTTATTGATTGATGTTAAATTCTTGCATATATTTCAAACGACATTCACATAATCTCCTTACATGCCTTGTTTATTTTATTTAGCAAAATGTACCAACATTGTTCCATTATCTTCAAGTTTGCAACCGCTACCCTATCCCTTAAACCATACGATTCTTAGTATTTTGACTAAAACAATTAAACACGTACTTATTATTTAAAGCATATTCCATCAGTAGAAATATTAGTATTTTATTATCGTCTAGAATTCTTCTAAAACAATGAACTGACTGCAAATTCCGAAATCCTCAAAGATTTTATATTTGGGAATTGGCAAAGTTAATAATTATAATTAATACGCATCTCATTTTAATCTTTTGAGAAATTTGCAAGACATTTATTTTCTGACAGCATTACATGTTTAATCTAGACAGACTTCTAGTTTTACAGTCATTCTCTCTAGTCAACCGCGTCTGTACTTTGTCTCTTTTTTGCACCATTCGATCTAGGTGTCGATTTTATTGTCTGTAAAACACTATTGCCAGAATGTCGGAATATATTGTTCATTTATTGTCCACTGAGTTCTGTTCAGAAGATCGATATGAAGATACAGTTAACAATATTGGCTCTCGCTAGGCCCCATGTATGTTATGAAAATGTTACCAAATAGTTGAAGAGCTCGAAGAGACAAGGATTTTTGTCAGAAATATCACACATGTGCGCAAGGACAGATTGATGGGGGTAGACAGCCAGCGAGCGACATCGCCAGACGCGATATCTAACCGCTGTTTACTGAGTATTATGGAAAGGTGCGCGGTGCAAGTGTATTGACATTGTCACATGCTGAGAGCCATACAGATTCATTCAGGTTATATGTCGGCAGTATTGTTGGCAATTAACGTTGGACATCTTCCCAGTTTTCTAATGAGTTTGTTCACGATCGTTAAGGGTTTGTTTTGATACAGTTTCCCTCGGCCAACATACGCTAATCTCCCAGGCTTAATTCCTTACAGACTCGCACCATTCCGTACAAGTGTTCGGCTCGGTAACGAATAAACACCGCGCCAATTGATCGTGTCCACTACCTGGGAATATTATAAAAAAAATTGGCTACATGTTCATTGTTTTAAATGTTGATAATCTAGGAGGGTAAGGTTTATTAATAATAGGCTACTGTAGTCAAACATGATTATTCTTATGTTCCATCGTATCTTTTACTTCTTATATACCGTATATAATTGAATACATCGATTAATTAAACAAAACAAAAGGTATTGTTACATTTTTATACGACAACGCCCGATTGTAACTCTCACATATTGATGGTTAATGGTAATTATTGACCGCCTTGCAATACCTCGGACCGCAAGACTATTTATTTACTTGTTTTGATATTAACACATAATTATGGTAAACATTTTTGAAGGAATCGTAATGAGAAACAAATTGTATAGTTTCAAAGAGAATTCCCACAGGGACGATGATCCACTAAACATAAAAAATCATCCCATCTCACAAATGAGATTGTTTATAGGTACGAAGCCCAACTTTCACGTCTAAGGTAAACAGTGTTTTAAAAAATGTAGTGTTAAGTAATAGTTGGTATTCAATGTTTCCATAATCAGCTGGTTTCCTGAATTTATGTTATATCAATCACAAAAACAAGTTGGGCTCATCATTGACAATTTCGCTTTTCTAACCAAAGATTCGGATTCTACCAGCGGTGAAGACAACCACGCGTTTCTTTCCCTACGTAAATGACATATATACAGCTTACATCTACACTCTTTCCGCTTACTGTTACATATCGCTTAATTAGTGTATAAAAATCTACCCAGCGGTCTAGCATGGCCGTATAAGTAACCATAACTGAACAGCTAACGAATGCAAAGGGTTCTTTGTACTGGATGTGGGTAATCACTCACCCGTGAGTCTACGCACATCTTGAAAGAAGACAATACTTATTGATATGTAGACATTGAATAAATATACATACACATAAGCATACAGTACACTTGTAGTATACCCATATTTTTAAGTTCAAATATCTTACACTCTAGCGGGCTTACTTATTATGTATACGAATCCTTGTAAATGCTCCTTTAAAATTCAATGCCGCTTCAAAATCAATCAGAACTTTATTTTAAACAAGGCTATGTGTTAATGTGATAAGGGTGTCTGTGCTTAAGTATTTCTCCATTATAACCCGTTGCTTGCAAGCTGTAATACATTTTGGCATTGGGTCGCTTGCCTTCTGTTTAACATTGTGTATCTAACCTTTACTGGCTGTTTTGGCATACTTGGTTTGTTGTCCTATACTTTATTTTGGGGATTTTATCTGACCAATTGGTATTTATTTGATTCTACTACAAGTTTACCTGACGCTGAATGTGGCCGAGGAACGGGGCAAGTAACTCGATTGGTGTTAGGTGTCTCTAGCGCGACATCTTACTCATACATGAAGAATCCCAGCTAATTCTAGTTGGCGAGGTGATGGAGAGAGGAAAAAGTAAAGTCAATGAGATTAACTCTCAACCGATCGAAGGTGATAGATCAGAGTATTATTTGGACACGACACTTCACTCTTGATTCTAAACGACCTTACTCTCTTCTAGTTTCATTCACAGAAGTGATAAACTATTAAAACAAATGCCTCTGTTGTAGGCTGTATTTGACAACAAACTCGGACGGGAAATCTTACTGACCACAACATGCCATTTGTTTTCCAGACGATGAAAACCCAGCGAAATCTATTAAAAGCTCTATCAACTTTGTCCGTCAACGCAAATTTGTTCACCGTTTCCATGAAGAGTATGGAAGGAAAAAAGGTTTAGTATTATCGATGTGTTAGCATGTTGTTGTGAAATTGTAAATTTGTGGGCTTGTAAGGTTTACCACCTGTGTTTTGATGTTACACTTTTGGGGGAAGGGGGAGCGGTGAGGTCTGGGGGCGCAGAGTAACCAACATTCGGCACGTCTGTAAACGTCACCTCTGCTGAGTATTAGGGATTTACAACAAGGTTGCTGTTTAAGGACATGCAACTTAAACATATTTTTTTTGGTAAGCTGATGATAATGGACGTTGTCCCAATAACAGGTAGCAGAGTTTTGTGCCCCTCTTTCTGCCTTGACTATCTTGTATGTTTCACTTCAGTAACTTGTAGCTTTTATAAAGTATTGGATTTTGGCTGGAGCAACTGTTTCATGGGATTAGCTTGTGCTCTTTCACGTTTATTCCGATAAAATAATAATTTACTTTTTCGTGTTCTTGAGAGAAACTGTTATTAAGCAATGTAAAAAGAAATTTAAAACAGGACTGCTATTTCTGTTTAAAAATTAATTGATTTGTGTTTACAAGGATAGCAGGCCTGTGCTTCATGGATAATTATTCGTTGGCTATATCGTCTGTCCATATATTTGCGTAAATTATGAATATCAGCGACTGATTTGGCAGTAGCAATATCGTTGTTGTCTTGTAGATACAAACACTTTGAGTTTAGAACCGGGTATGGACCGTCTGTATTTCAAAATGTAAGAGAGATTGTAGAGCATGTGTGTGTTTGAAATATCTGTCGCCAAGTAAATGTCAATATTAATCCAACAGGGAGATAACACGACGTACATCTTTTTTGTCTGAAACCGTTAGCGTTAAATCAATGCCTATCAGCAGCCCGCCAAATGATGACGATAAAATGATGAGGGTGATGTTTTACCTACTCACCCCTCCCTTTGGGCACATGCCCAGTAACCTTGGTAGAAAATGCCCTTCAGTGACCCTAAGGCAGACTATTGCAACAGTGTATTTTTGTCGAACAGTTCCCACATTTGGTTTAGATCGACCACTACTGGTAAAGTGCACAGTCTCGCAGTAGAAATAATCTATTAATGTTTTAAAGAAATGACCCCAAGCTTCTGGCGAAGAGTCTTCACGTTATATTCCGGTGGTTTATCGTGATGTAAATCCTGGTCACATTTATTGCAGTTTGTCTTTGGTGTATGCATGATAAGCTAAAAGGATTTCTCAGTAAATGAGCAAGATTTGCGATCAAGCTATAGTTCTACATGTAGATCATAATGCTCATTCGGGCCAGCCACGCTTGGGTATGAAGTGCTGCAGGTCAAGCTCGAGATTTACTTTTCATTAATTAACTTCGTCTAAGATTTATGCTTTAATTGGACTCTGATTAACACATGCCAATAAATTCGACTATCCAGTTGCATTTTATAAAAAACAGATCTTTAAATTGTCAAAGGGCCACAAAGGGAGCAAGACGAGTAAAAAAAAGAATTTAAATAGAACAATCTTTAGTAAGAACATTTTAAATGTTGACACTACATTTTGTTTATCTTTTTCCTATGTATTATTATCAAAACAGTAGAACAATGGTATAATGTGCATCATGTAACACAACAGCGATATATAATGAAGAAATGTAAACTAAACAGTCAGTGTTTATATTCCATTATTTATTTAAGATAAAGCCAATATAGCCATGTGTTATAAACATATATGACATCTTTTCCCCGAAGCCTGTGGTTCGCACATTTAAAGCAAGTAATCATGTATGTGAATAGTGGTAAATAGTAACATAAAGATTATGCAAACATGTATTCATGCGTATAGAAATGATAGACACATCAATGATAAAATCATTAACAGCATTTGTGAAAAATGGGATTCGGATTTGTTCAGCAGTTCTGACAAAAGCCAGCTGCATTATTTGGCCAAAGTTCAATATCATATAAAGTCAGGGAGACTATTCCAGAGGTTTCAGTAGAGAACAAGGCGAGAATCTTATAGTATGTGAAAGAGGTCTTCATTGAGAAATTGACCACAGACATCATTTTGTTTGGAAATCACTCTTATGAGCAAATACAATTCATCTCGAGTCATCCCAGGTCAATACCGAATAATTTTTCAAAACACTTGGTAATCTGGATTTCAACAAGAGCAGCATAACATATTAACTTGTGTTGTTTATTTCAGGGCTCTCTCTAAATCAGATTAGCATGGCGGACAATAATATTGTGCAAGTCACACTGCAACCAAAATACACGACCCTTAAAGTTGTCAACATAAACTTTTTGTAATTAATATATTGTGGTCCAAAACATGACAAAAATACTGCTATTATAGTATTTGCTCACCTAAGATGTGCCTGTGTTAGGAAACAAACTTTAAAGGTCATTTCAAACAAAGCCATGCTGAATTTACTTAATTAAATCGAGTCTGGATATATGTTGACTTTAAGTAATTTAAATCGGTAGTAGACAAAAGTTGTGCACCAAGAAACGGTAATACCTATCTGAAATATATCGAAACAGATTTGTGAAAGATACAGCAATGAGTTTTTTTACACATATAACTGGACTGCATATTATGATTGTATACAGAATGACTTTTACACATAACACACAATGGTAACTGGCCATAATAAACAGTACTGGCTGGCCATAAGAGGACAGTTGCAGTCAGATTCTTATTGTCAATTATTTGAATAAAAAAATGTTATTGATGTGACATAAAAAATAACAAACGATGGAAAATAACAAACAAACAAAACAATATTGACATCGATTTAAAACACATCAATTCATGGGGTCTTTTTTCAATAATAACAACCCTATTTACAATTATACAAAACAGATATACCATGGTATGAATATTCATTAAATATTTACATAGTAACAGTTTTCAATAACAGGTATTACATTGGATTATTATCATTTTATCGTATAATATGTCTCCTATAGCACTAGTATGTGCATTGACCAACTGCATGTAAATCGAGTTTTGAAAATAAACTGCGTTTCAGAATAACGCTTTAATTAATAATATGAATTCTTCCTTAAAGTGCCTTGTTGGGAGAAGAAAGGTCGCGTTGAAGTACAACTGTTAACATCATGTGTTACATCCGCGGTCCGTGCATCTTGGAGCTGGAATACCTTCGGTACTGACTGGAGCAGTGTGCTTTACGCCTCGTTACCACTTACAAACACTACTTTTCTGGCCCCCAGCTCTGGTTTGATCCACCCGTACTCTCTCAACAGCCTTATATGCCTTGCTCCTTGGCAGGATATCGGGTGATACTGAATATTCGGCAACAATCACAGGTACATTGCTAGGTAAATAGTCTATTATTAACAAACCATTTCTCTCATTGATAAGATCGAGCAGAACTGAAACATACAAGAAAACTGAGTATTAAATCATATACCAAAATTTTACGCGAAACTTATTTATAGCATGTTCCTATCTACCAATTACATTTCGTTGTCAAAGCAACAAAGTAAAATTTAACTTTGATATGTTTTTTTTGTAAACGACATGGCTGTTGTTTTAATCAATTCGGCTCTTTGATTTGTTAAACCCTTTCGTAATCTTTTGTTTGTGAATGATAAAGCTGCCAAAAATCTAAAATCAAATATTTGAGTTGAAATGACGTTCATAGACATTGACGTAATCGTATAAAAATATTGTCGATTGATTGACTTTCAAAGGACACAGTTTGTGCAGATTAATGCAACGCTATTATTTGACCCCCAAAATGTGACATAACTGGAAAGACAATTAGATGATAGCACGTTACTATTTGATACAGTAGAAAACCACGTGGCGCTAAGCTTTGATCATTTTCAGTAATTCAATACGACTGTGTACCTGGTCTACGTTTACATCCGCCAACCTGTGTCACCAAAGGTGTCAGTATATAAATAACAACTCCCTAGAGCTACAATTACTCCGGTAGCCAACGCTTTAGGTTAATCATGTCTCCCGCATCACTCTGACAAATCTGACGTGAACCTCATGTGTATTCTCTATCGAATTCAATAGAGTGGATCAATACTGCTGTGTAAGCCATCAGTTCTATTATATACAGTTCTCGTGTAGGCACTTGTCGATTTGCGAATGTCTATGTTTACACGGATTAAAGTATATAAGAAACGTTTAATTTCAAATATAGGAACGAAAAAAGTGAATGAATTTGGAACACAGGATGTACAACCCTGGTTCAATTTGAATGGCACAATGCCCAATTCACTCTTCGCATATAGCAGTAGTTTTGGCCAAAAAGCAAAATAATCTCGCTAAGAGAGTTTCAAGTGCATACACAATTTAGGTATAGAACTATATGCCAAGTTCATAAAATGATCACAAAGTGCACGACATTGAATAGTGTAACTACTGAATCTGAGGAGAGCCAGTCCATTCTTTGATGATGCGAATTTCAAGCGGTTTGTGTTTGTAAATTTTCTGGCAATTTGTGAAACAGCAAAAGAATTCTTTGCTTTCCTGGAACAAGCGCGGATCAGTGATAAACAGCCACCAGCAACACAGAGCCTTTGGCGAAGTGAAATTCAGGAATCAGTAGATTTGTTTGACAATAACGTTATCATATTTATATTACGTTCTGGGAATTTTGCTTTTCATATCATGTTGTACATTCACCGTGACATCGAAAATGCCTGGCGACTATACGGCGATCGCGGTTGGTTTTTACCATGTTTCTTTTTGCTTTTCCACCAAACACCGGCACCGCAAAGTCGTCATAAAAATTGAATGTTAATGAATAGGACTAAACACCAATCAATTAAACAAACTCATGCCTCGTACATGGACGTGGATCCACCGACGGTACCAAGTTTCAAACATATACGAGAAGCTACTTACCAACACACATGCACATACAATATTTATTATTACAGACACGAAACAAAGCCCCCATTTATTCTAAATTAATTATGTCCACAGAGTGATCTTGATGTAAGATGTCATGGAAATAGAGATCATACTGCAGATATGCTTAACCTGTTGCAAATGTACAACTTAATCATCAATTTAACTTCCAAAAGTTTATTAATGAGGACTGTAGCAGGACAAGACAGATTTGCGATTTCACACCTTAGATTTGAACTCTGACAAAAACCCTTCCGTCACTATACTGCTGTCCTAAAAAACTACCGTTGTCTTTATAGAACAAGGTTTGAAAATAGTATATCCTTATGGCTATAATAATAACTATCCTTTTCAACTTAAAAATCTCATTTTCTGCAACTGAATATTCCTGAAGAGCATTTCCCCATTTGTTCTTCACATGGCGACAGATATTTACTGCTGAAATGTGAAAACTTTAAGCCTAACGCTACGAAACTCATACGTACGTGTTCCGTGTTACACCTCGACGAAACAGCTGAATCCATTGGGATTTTAATCTTACGCATCATAAATCCATTCGATAAACACAATTACCTTATTATTGTTGTTATTATTATTGCTGTATTATGTTGTTGATTTATGTCTGTACTTCACTGGTCGAAGAAAGTTCGAATCACTTACACGATCTTTCTAAAATAATACTTTCTTGCTATGTACAACTTTCTGAAAGTTTCCATTTTATGTAAACAGTAACTAAAGCTCACTCTTACCTAATTCGTATCCATATTTGCCAGAGGTTATTTAAAATACAAGATATATGTTGATAAATTTTATAACTTACCATCCATACCACTTATAACCACATGGCGGACAAATGTTTTGAGGAAAGTCACATTTGCCAGTTTGTCTGTTAAAGAAGAAGCCTCCTTCTTTGTATGTACACCTTCTGTATCCCAGAAATCTTCTCTTCTCGCACTCAAAGAAGAAGCTGCAGCCTCTGAGTGGAGCGGCGTACCGTCCATCCGGTCTGTCCCTACATGTGGGCGCCAGACCACAGGGCGGTGGAGCTGCTGCTGCGTTGCCACATCGACCTAAATCTTCATTAAACACTTGACCTGGCGAACATGTCTCATTTCGTATTAAGAAACCGTTATGACATTCTAGATAACCAAAACATCTGTTTTCTAAATCAGGATATCTACCTGAAGGTCTGTTCTGACATGGATTGTCTCTCAAACCACAAGGCTGGACCATTACCTGAGGTGGTATGACACAGTCTTTAGACGAGGGATCATACGATCCATAATCACAACTGTGGTATCGAAGAAACACACCGTAACGACATTCGTAGTAGTACGGACATCGACCATAGGAATCTGCATAGTAGCCATTACGTCTGTTTTTGCATGTGGGTGCTGGTCCGGTGCCACAGGGTGGTGGAGCTTTATCGGCCGAGTCACATCGTAATGTGGTTGGATTAAAGACTTTGCCTGGCTCGCATTCTAAGTAACCTTGAAACTCTCGTTTCTGACAAGAGAAGTAGATTCCACAGCGCCCTTGTTCGTCAGGATAGTAGCCACTTTTCCGGAAGGAACAGTCTGGCCGAAGTCCATTGTAGTCTTTAGGAACGTCGTACATACTTACACAGTCTGATATCTCTGGAGAGAATATAGGAGTGGGGGCCTCACATTTATCCTGAGCAATGTTTCTCTCTAGATAACACGTGACGTACATAGGGGTCCATTTCTTTGATTCCAGTGGATATATGCCGTTGGCCTTCCCTCGACAGCCACCGTACCTCATGTCACAAGGAACACAGTTCTGTTTAATACACTGGTTCTCTCGGTATTCACCTATTTTAATGGAACAACAAAAGCAAAAAACAAACACATCAGAAGATAAGCTGGCTATAAATACCACGGATAACCGGAAATTAAACAATAGACCTGAAATTCTGACATAGAAATGCTTAGAAGAAAATGCGGCCGATTTAAGATTTTTCTCATTTTGTCTTGACCTTGAAATGACATACTTTTTAAAATCCTTGCTAATCTAAAAGATTGGGAAAACCTCAGGCTATAATTGAAGCTGTGTTTCAAATAGGAAAAGATAATGCACTCTACTCGCTTTAAAAAAGAATTTAAGCTCTTTTTCCTGAGGTATGCTAATGTCTCGAAAGACGACGCCCGTGCAAATGACGTTCTTAAAAGATAAAACTTGGCACAAAAAGTCAACCGTTTTGAATCTCATGTTATATAACTATACACTTGCTGCATAAGACAGGATGATTCGCGTTTGTCCTCTCCGTGTCTGCGACGTAATCCCGACACATCCTCAAAATCCGTTCATTGACAATGCTAACGCGGGCTTAGAAAAGCTTAAGACTGGCCATTTATCTTTTGAAAGCGCAGCTAGTTAAGCGGCCCAATACAATGTTGTAGATATGACTACTAGCGGGTGTTTCGATGATCTGGTTTTGTTATAATTTCATCTGATAAATGTCAAATAGAAAATTCATTTATGGAGTGGTTTGACTATACCAAGCAAAATAACGCGACAAAGATAACTTTATACAACATGTAAAGTACAACATGTACAAAGTGATCATTGTCGCATTATTTTTGCTTAGTAAATGTCATATACGCCAGTGAAATTAGCGCACTGCGTTATTTTGTAATAAGCCATAATATGTTATGACATGTTCGTTAAATGTTATTATCTTCTGGGGGCTTCAGGGTGTCGGGCTGTTTTACCGCAGTGGATCTCTCGTTCATATTCGGCCAAATGATGGTAACCTTCCACTCCTAATGACGTATTCTTATAGATCTACAGAGTAAAGTCGGAAAATTTAAAAAAGGTTCGAACATCTGGTATGTTTTAAAACCAATATTAAAATAGATTTCTGAAATGTTAATTATATAAATACGACTCGCGTTCCCGTGTGTCTCTGAGACGAGAAACTAACATTGACTTAAAACACATGATTAAACATTATAGACCATATTGGCGTATTTCTACCCGACTCGTCTTCGAAAACTTCTGGCTTGCGGCACATTTACCTAGAAATTGATCTGGTTAAGTCAACGGAGAAATTCTAGCAATGCAATAACCTGTTATGACTTGTTAGAAAACAGCAGACGCGGCACGCTTCTGGCAAACGGCCGGATCAGTTCTCTTAAGTTTAAGGACCAGTTGAATTTGCATGGATCAAACTTATAGAATAAGTACAGACGTACTTTTTCTCGCAAACGCAAGAGTAAATAGTACAGCTGTGTTGAGTTGGAGAAAAAGCCATTGATAATATGATGTTATGTCATGCTAGTCTGCCATACATGTGTCGTTTGATTCATACAATTAAAGGTTTCAACATCAGTTTTTTTAACTTTGGTCTATAGAAAAACTACAGACATTATTCTCGCAAAAAGCGCAAGTGTAAACAACACAGGTGTGATGAGTTGCAGCAAAAAGAAAAAAAACCTACAAAACAACGGGAACATGGCACAATGGCAAGAATCGTCCTCCGTATATTGACAAATCAATGATTTGATGTGAAGGTGAAAATCTATAGATATACTGTCCCGTATACTCACATGGGTCTTTTGGTTCGTACAGGTTTCCACATTTGACATTAAGGAATGAAGCGCATTTCAGCTTAACAGGATCAAATAACTGAGGATAGCGACATTCCGTAGAAAACCGCTCGAAATAGTCCCACTCCGGCAGCCGGGGGTCCTGTGTACAATTGTAGTACCAATGGCAGTTTTTCGGGTGAGGTACTATAGACGAGGTGATACTGCGACAAGGACCATAATCTGAAATTTAAATTAAGCTCTGGATAAAGCAAACTAAGAACAAATTTAATATTTACATGTGTGGTTATACTTTTTTCCATTGCTATTAAGCAGTTTAAATAGTATTGGCACATTTACATCACATAGTTGAAAGTATTACTGTCAAATAATGTTCTTTCAATAAAAATAGCTCTATGAATTGTAATTCTTCCGATATTATCGTAAACAAGGAGTTGCAATGTTATTGACAAATATATTCAGTGTCATACCCAACTATAGTATCGTGCTTTGGTTCTTCAGATGCCCTATTTGCGTTTGGGGCTTAAAATGATTTGTTTTAATTAATTACATAATCTCTGGTTATTGTGACTCGGTATCCTGTTCAATGGCTAACGAGTAATGGATATTTATCAGTGTTGCTGGAGTTTTGTGATGTTCTTTGAACAGAATTCCAACGAGATAACAGATATGCAGCCATCTTAGAGCGTCTCATACGTGGCTAACGCTAAAGAATGTTTCAACTCCATTCCTTTGTCACATGGCGGAAGATTACCAATTATCATATTAACACCAAATGCAAGAGGAACACCGAGGAGACACTCGAATTGAAAGGATTGAGAAACTGAAGGTTGGCTTTCAAAGATTAACACTTGTCCGTCATTAAATCGCAGTGTCCTTGACTAACAAACACGTTCTGTTGATTTTTGAGTCCAACATTGAAATCTTTGGCCCTTCCGTAAACTGAGAAGCTGGGAAACCGGCCATCAGAGCACGTGATGGATACACCAAAGGATACTCGATTAACACCTCAAATTGACCTTAACATGTTATCGCTCGCTTTGGACGAAGTCCAGATTAAAATGAGAGCTTTTTATTTTATATACCCGACTGTTCATGTAAAAGCATTCATTTGAAAGTTATTGTGATTTGTTTTTGTTGAAAGACATCTGTCACCTTGCCACTTAAACGATAGGCCTAATCGAGTTATTAACCGACTAGATCATGCTAGAATATCGATTTGCCTTGCGTTACAAGAGCACAAACTATTGACAATCTAACCTGTTAAAAAAATGTCGGAAAATTAAAGGCCTGTGAGAACGACATTGGGACAGATTTTCTTGCTCTATATGCTCCAGACTAAGTTATATAGCACAAATTAGTTTTCTCTTGGTTTTAGGTTGATTGCAATCTGATTAAAGCCAGATCTATATAAAGTCAATTATATGTTTTTCTAGCACGTTTATCTGACAAAATCATATACCGAACGCTGAACAGTCATGCTTATTTTTGAGTTACTGCTCAGCATGCATTAAGTGGTTGAAATACAATTGGGCAAATATGTTGACAGGAACATAACAATATCACGGATTTACAAAGACTACACAAATACTACACAGAACTGCTTTAATATACACTTTTTGTTTAAAAAAATTGTCAAACAGAAGTTTATCATCAACTTCAATCATAGAACTAAGAAGTAATCTTTTAATTGTAAAATATCCATTATATCTCCAGCCAGAGCCTCTGCTTTAAAATATTTTGACGTTCATCTATTTCAACCTATGGAATTTATAGTTGTAGCTATAGTTATAGTTATAGTTTTTGAAGATGCAGCAATCATCCAGGTGGTTTGTTGCGAAAATACTAATAAGTAATAGTTATTCTGCCAGTCAGCTAAGCATTCTAGAGAACAGAGAATACATCATATGATACGCTATTAGTTTGTCGCTTAAAATCAGCTGATTTGAAATAAGACAATAGCTAATCCATACAATGTGAATGTCTTCCAGAAAGCTAATTTACATCTGCTGAATCACGTTTAATACAGACGCGTCCAGAAATTGATCGGTTTTCATTCGCCAAGTTAAAGGTTTTTATGTATTGTATTTGCTTATTCCGTAGAACTTATTTGATTTGGTCGCAGATAAATCGTTTGCCATTATTTATCGTTAAAATAGTGTATACCTTAATGTTTTCATATCACTTAAAGTGTTACTTGGGTAAACGTTTTTATGTTCCATTTTCTTCTGTGACTCCTCATCAGAAATGCGAAGAAAGCGTGTTTACTGAGTCTACGATTCACCTGCTTTATCCTCTATTTCGCTGACCCGAACTTATCTATATGACATTTTGCATTGGCTTAGTCTCCATCTGCGCACACGGTAAAAAAAATACTATAAAGTGTCAGTCTACTCTCACTGAATCGGAATATTTCACATGGCTTCTGCGTAGTTAATTTTCGTACGGGTATTCCAAATAGTCTTTGTGATAGACACCACTGTTGATAACAGGTAAATCGTCACAAGAACGGTGCTAATCAGGAAGCAAATAAAGAACCTAAGCCTATCTTTACCTATCCAAAGAAACCTCTCGCTTTGAATAGTAACGTCAATCGGGAAACCAAACACCAGTTGTGTATCTCAACAGCAATACAATTTTTGAATTTTATCAGTTTCTAGTAAAATATTGATCACTAATAATCCCTTTCTAAACCACACAAAGCTGTTTCAGCAGCAAAATTCTTTAAGGGTTTGGCCCAAGTTATAGAATGATTTAGTGATTGTATTCATGGACAATTTTAAAATTAATATTTGAACATAAAATGTTACTCAGGAAGGAATCTACTGCCGCGGTCTGCATGACATTCCCGCTTAAACCATTAAAACATGGCTACATTGCAACCTCCACCACTAATATAATCATCACCGAACTAACTTATGGTTTTTGCTTCAACTCCAAGGATGCCACAAACAAAATACATTATATCATTTCAATATCATAAGTTGCACCAACTCTACAGCATCGATGATTTCAAATACATCTAATAAAGTTAAGTAGGAGTGTATCGTACACATTGCATTCGGCGTGTTTTTGTGGATACAATTGCCACAAGGCGCTGATAAATGTAAAGTTATATTTTTTCTTCTTCGCTAATTTTGTTTCGCGTGTATTTACGTGACGATTGACTGGGTCCATTGATATCATGTCTCACAGACAATCAACTGTAGGGGGACTTCTCTCTTTGTACGCGACCCTAATCCACCGCGACATTTGCCGAAAACAAACCGCATTGTTTGTGCGCACCAACATTGATTTGAAGGCGGCTCACAAGTTGAACAACTTTTCTGTGTCGTCACACATTCAGGCCTTTCCCATGTAGAAGAAGTTAACCTAGGCTTTGTTTGATATTAACAATAAATTAACAGCGATCTATACCCTATGTCAACCTCACCTTGTAAATAATACAAAGTGTCTCGTATTTTGACTCGACACCCAACACTTGACCCGAACACGTGCCTCAGTTATGGATTTTCAAAATACTTTAGTAATCGAATTAAATCCTTTTTGTATGTGGCATATAAGCGAGAAATGGATTCCGCGTAAAAACCTTCCAAACAAGTTAAATGACGACGACGCATTTCTGTCCACATACAGCTTTGTTCGGGATTATACCCAACGACGCACGTCAACTGGTTTAAATCAGAAAATGAGTTCATTGACGCTTCAGTTTGACTTCTCTACGCATCGAGAGCGTAATTTACAGCAGAACACGTGTATTCAATATTATAATTTAACGCCTTTGTACAGTGTTTTAAACTTAAACTTTGCTTTTTGGCATGTTACACCTATTTGTTTTTATCTAGTGGTGATAGTTTTTCTCTCGTTCTCTTTGCCCATTTTCTTCTCAGTAGCTTTATACACTTTATATCTAATGTATTTCAAGTAATACCGGACCTCTGGGCAAGGTATGTCTCTACTTAGCATTGGAGGTAGATTTATTTTCAAACATTATTTACTGCTGACAGACATCACAACAATAAAAAAAGGACGCTGATGTCGGAATTGTTTTAGAAGTTTTAGAGCGAAGCTTATATACCGGGTTTAATACGGAAGTCATAAGGTAGTGGAAATTAAGCTTTAGACTGAAGAAAATTGGGGGCGATGTTAGGAGAGGTGTCAGGGGGCTTGTCCGAAAAGATGGTCGTAATAATTAAGTGTAAACCACCATTTTAGTTTATCTTTTGATTGACCATTTGTCGAAAACATTAACTATTATCACAACTCGTGGAGTCCTGCTGCCAGGGTGGCCTTAATTACAGAAACTATAAGAAATATTTGCTGATGGAAGTATTTGGTTTTTCGAAAATTATAAAGTTGGTTATTACAATTGAATAATAAGTTAGTTGGCAAATGTAATGCATCAACAATTTTATTTCAATTTTGTTTTGCTTTCATTTGGTTATGCTCAGAATGACGGCGTTAAAATAAATCCGCTTTCACACTACAATGGCAATGGGAAAGGCTAGAATTTAGAGTCAAATCAAACAATTCGAATTTAGAGATACTGAAAAAAGACCCATATTGTGAAAATCGACCCACAGAAATGCGTTGAATGAGTATCTGTGACTGGCGAATTTCAGTTTAAATACTTCACCAACACATCACCTTCAATCCTCAGATCTGATCCACGTAATGTAAAACTTAAAAAGAAAACCTGGAGGTGATTGCGTGTCGGCATACGGTTTAGTTTTTGTGAAACAGTTTTTCCCTTAAGCCTAGATGAGATGCGATCAGTGTTAGGTTATTTTGATTGGTTTAATGTATTGGCTGACAAACAGCTTAGCAGGACTTGTCATTCCACAAAACTGACGTCACAATTGTTGTCAAAGATGCACGTGCGCTTGATCAACATGGTTCCAAAGGTCACGGTAATGACAATTCCACAGGATAAACAGAATAGTTTGTTTTCTTTATTTCCTACGACTAATGGGTTTGACTCCCAAATCTAACAAGAATTGCTTAGCAAAAATATCTTCGTTTTAATCGACGCTCGCATTGAAGGAGTCAACAAACTGAGTCAGGATATCGAAGGGTTAGCTTCTTTGTTTATGTCGATGTTCAATGCCCTTTGTTTGGATTGCGTTAAGAAGGATTCGCCTCGGATGATCCGAGTCTCCTGTAAAAATGGAAAGGCTTTAGCGGATATCGCTATAAAATTAACAATCAAACTTTAGCAATAATAGGTGTAGCAGGTAATGGCTAGCTTCCCGCTTTGTTTTTTTTGTGTGTATTGATTAACTATATTTAAGAACTATGACTTTAAACCTTTCACAGATTTTTTTTAATCTGAAAATTGAACCATCCAGAAATTAGGACGAGAACTTATCCAAAAGTATGTCCATCACATACTTTACTGAATAGACCATAAATTATCTGTGCCAAAAGCGAACTTTTTCACACTGACCATAAATTTAATGAACCCTTTGAAAGCGCCGTGACATTAACTTGGGGGTAATACAGATATTAACTATTGATTCCCTTAATTCTAACAAATTCTGAGGTGGAGTGACCGATAAGATAGTTGAATCTCAAGAAGCCCCAAGTCTTTGTGAGACATTGCAGGGAATATAGACAGTAATATACAAAGTGTAAGGCTAGAAAGCCCCCCTGAGGTTTGACCATTTTGTAGGACAGACAGCCATTGTGTTTCAAAAAAGCAGGACTCATTGTATTCCAGAATGGCGATAAATCTGTCTTGACATAAAGCTAAGGTCACTTAGTTGGCAAAAATGCCTATGAATTGAGATCAAAATCGTGTCGTCGTTTGTCGGAACCCACGTGATGTCTGAATACGAACACTAATGGGGTCAATATGTGACCTTTGATTGAAGCCACATAGAAAGCGGACAAGCGTCAATAAGAGAATATAAATAAAAACAAACCGGAGGCTGACCACAGAGTTTTGAGCCGATGGGAAAACTATCCATTAAATTTCAATGTAAATCCTTTTGTGTATTTAAAGCCATGGCCCGAAACGTGCAGACTTTATTTTGGGCTGATTTCAACTGACTGATAATGACTTCTAATGGAAGGAGGTTAGGGGCACTCATTCCAGAACAAACAAAAAAGGACTTCGCTAATTGTTGAATAACCCTCCCTTCTTCTCGTCTCTTATGAAGCGAATCATTGAGGATATAAGTTCGTGCATGTAGGAATCTTTGAGGGAGCCGAGAGGCTCACTAACATTTGATGGTGGGAAAACTCAATGTAGGACAGTTTTAAAACACCCCTCATTATTTGACAATCCATTTCTTTTATTGCCAGCTTTTACGCGCTACATCACTCGTGTGTGAAAGTCTTGTGCGAATGACACTGACATATTGACATATTTTTTAACAGTGTTCATTTACCATGTGCAGCGTCATTGGAAAGGGACGTCACTTCAAAATAAATGGTAGTTCTGATGTGCCTTTAGTTCTATCTTAAAAGCGGTATATAAGCTTAACATTTGCCCTTTGAACTTTTCACCATATTTTACTTCAGAGGTTATGAATATGAGACTATCAGTGTCAACGAAATTACGTAATATTTCGAAATAATATTATCCGTATCATCAGGGATGGTTTGTCTGAAGTAAGAGCAGAAAGTGCGCTAAACATATCCGGCCTATTTCAATTGTATTTTATCTTATAAAACTTTAACAAGGCATGCCTTCACACTCTATATTTAAATGTTCTGAGATGAACTTAGTCAGGAAGGCTCTAATACTAGTCACGTGTTCTTTGTAGTCCGATTGAATGAGAACTTCACATCAAAGATTTCAATTCATGTAGCGGTTTTCAGTGCCGTCAAATGTCGAGCAAGATGATGACTGATCATATGAAATAAATATCAAGAGGTTATTTCACACTTGGGGTCTAATACTGGCTACAAGGAAGTGGCTCGTCCTAAGCGGAACAGAGGATCATGTGTGCTTTAAGGAAACCCTAGTGTAGAATTATAGGGAACAGTAAGCTTCGTGTAGAGCAGTGGATGGAGCGGTGTTACGGGGATACAGTAAGCTTGACTGCGGAACACTGTTCGAATCAGGATAGATCACACAGTTTACTCCGAGACAACAAAGAATACAGACTGAACGGGAAAGGCGAATGGGAAACCTCTATCATTCGAAAGAAAAAAATATGGCAAAATCAAGAGATGTGAAAAAAAAATTGGCTTTATACTGGGATTTTGACGACAAATCTATATACCTGTAATCATAGGCAACCCAATAGCATGTTGAATTCAGGACGTTTGGATCGGTAGATTAGCGAATTTTAATCTGTCACCAAATCCCGATCTATCCCTTTTACAGGAAGATACTTCATCATTCAACTTGTTGCTTTTCAATTGTTTGTTCTGTGAAAAAATACCAATGTAAAATTGAAGTTTTATTCTCTACGAAATGGCCTCAATGAAGATTCCCAATGTTTGTTTTTTGTTGTCTTAATTCGGAGAATTTCACTTATATGACAAAAATGTATCACCCCTTGCTATAAATAACTTTATACGGTGGGTGATTTAAGAGATTAATTAAGGGTCGTTTGAAACTGACAATGTGGTCGTTTTTCAAGCAGGACAATGTCGTGTAGTATCAAAATACACCTGTTTCGAAGGTGGGAGAGCGGGGGAATTATTACGTTTTGTGGTGCATCTTGCATCCGATCTGCTTATCCTATACCCTTAGTCTCGTTGGAAGACGCCCTCGTCTCGCCATTTATGTGCAGTCTTTATTTAAGATTCAACGAACGATATGTGTTAATTGCCCCTAACAGGCTCTTACCTCCTGAAATCTGTTGATTAGGTAAATCTGCTGTGTAGATGTTAACACCGAGCAACATTGTCCCCAGCTAAACAGTTAAGGGGAAAAGAAAGACTTGCTCGGGACCTTTCTTCAAATGTATATAACGAAAATACATAATCAGCTATTTGGAGGTAAGCTAGTGAAAAAACAATAAACCTGGCAATCTCCATTATTAAGGCGACACAAATATCGAATAAACGGCAGCCGCGTTTACAGAAAGTTGAAAATAACCGCGGAGAATAAGTGCGAAAGTGCAATTCACTACGAAACATGAGAAACTTGTATTTTATTCTAGCGAGGATAAAGTGCTTGTCTGTTGATATTTTTTTTTGATTGCATGTCTATATAATGACATGTGCTTTTATACTGATTAACATAGGTTTAAACAAATGAGGCTGGAGTGGATGTTTTTGATGCTAAAAAATAATAATGAGTTAAAAGCATATAGAGTATTGCTGAACTGAAGTCGAGGCATCAAGTTGTAATGCGAAACTAAAACGCGTTGAAAAGCGTTCATGAGATGCAACAGTTAGCGTGACAAAATACACGGACGTTCCATAAACTGAATATTTTATTAAAAGATAAATGTTTAACGACATGGGCAAGGGCTTTTCACTTGAATGATGTATGCGTATTCCAGCAGTAATAAATAAAGACACAATAATAAATGTGACTTACTTCGATCTTTTTGAAACTAAAAAGGTTACTCCAGTGCTAAATCGAAACAACATGACAAGGCGTGGAACGTAGCCAGAGGACGCCAGAACCGATTGAAAATTGCTTTACGTCACGACCCAGGGCATTTCACTTATATCCGAGTGGAGCATTCCAACATCAATAGACATACTACAGGACCAGTTGCCCGAAAGACTTTTAGTTGCTTAGACCAGATTTGGAGATGGGACTTTAACAAGGCGTGACGTCATCTAATAGCGGATTAATTTATTTAAATAGCGCTTCGGTCAACAGGTCCCAGAACCATAACATACATATTGAGAACTTTGCTTTGTTGGATATAAAGCGTTTCTGCTTTACTAAACAATTTTCATTTTGGGTGACTTCTCCCTTTATACGGTTCTGTATCGTGGGCCATTTTATTCATTTACATTTGTTATGACTGGTCAGGCAACCTTAGAATGTATCAAACCTTGAAACCGCTGTCCAGTTTATCCACTCCAGAAGCCGCTTGACTCACGAAACATAGTTCACACCTTGAAAAATGTTTCGAAATGTTTGCAACAGAGGTATTAATTTTATCGTTGGAAGAGGATCCTCTTTCGACACAACATTCGCTAAAGTGGCCCCTTTCCCAAGCGTCACACAGGTGATGTTTCTAAAAAAGCCACCAATCTCGCCCATGTAGGACAGCCCACATTACCCTTTTATTGACAGTTCGAGACCATCACTAAAACATTTCCCAGTTAGTAGTTTTTCGTCTGTGCACATTACGTAGGGTGTACTTTTGTTACGTCCAGGTACTACTAGTTAGTGTACCTTGGCTGAGATGAAAAATCTCTGAATAATGGAACATGTTTCTTTCAATGTATTATTGATGCTAGTTCCATTTGCACCAATTGTGGACATACAATCTGTTCAGTCTCAACCCAATAACTCTTTTTTTGTTGATGCACTTAGGTAACGTTAAACGTTCTGTTAAAAGTATAGACTTATCAGAATGTTACTATTTTCGCTTTTGTAAAGATGTGATTGTCGTCTCACATGTTTCAGTATGAAATGGGTTAATGCATATGTATAGTCATAACTTTTGCCAATGGTAACTTCATGATAGTTTGTTATATAGTTGCTAACGGAATCATCTTTCAACTTAACGAATATGTGTTAGAATCCAATCTGCTGCTGTTTAGTTGTTGGCGGAGACTTAAGCTGTACCATCTCCCCATGCTCATTTGGCGGTGACACGGGATTTACGAAAATGGATCCGTTAGAACAGGGTACCGAAAATCGCAAGAGGACTGTCTTGCATCGCCTCAGCTGGAATGAAGATTTGACACGGGATTTGCAAAAATAGATCCCTTAGAACAGGGTACCGAAAATCGCCAGAGGACTGTCTTACATCACCTCAGGTGGAATAAAGATTTGACACGGGGTTTGCTGGATCGCTTAGAACAGGGTACCACAAATCACAAGAGGACTGTCTTGCATCTCCTCAGGTGGAATACAAATTTGACAAGGGATTTGCGAAAATGGAGCACGAGAACAGGGTACCGAAAATCGCAAGAGGACTGTCTTGCATCGCCTCAGGTGGAATAAAGATTTGCCACGGGATTTGCGAAAATGGAGCACAAGAACAGAGCACTGAAAATCGCAAGAGGACTGTCTTGCATCGCCTCAGGTGGAATACAGATATGATACGGGATTTGCACAAATGGATTCCTTAGAACAGGGTACCAAAAACAGCAAAAGGACTGTCTTGCATCGCCTCAGGTGGAATGAAGGTCTGCCGATTGGTGTTCACATTTAATAAAGATCTTACTTCTTTGATTTATCATTTATCACATATTTATGACATATATGTAAGTTTCTCAGGTGGTTGTATTAAAGCAGATCTATACTTTTTGTGCAATTATATATTTAGTATGACGTATGCTATATAAAACGGATAACATGATAAACGTTAAAAATACTTTTACACTAGATCATATTAATGGCTATGGAGTCAATATTATCTATGTATAGCATGTATGTATCGGAAGCTATGTAAAACTAATTGTGAGCGTGTGAGAACATAATGATTTAGGGCGTCACTATTTAAGGAAACAAAACCAACGATAACCGTTTTCGCCAGGTGTCAATGATGCCAGGGAACGCGCCTGTGTTGGTTCACTGTATTATATCATATCGCTAATGAGGTCTAGGTTAACGGAATAAATACAAAATCCAACAGAGATATATAGATTTTTGTACAAGTTTTAATATATTCGCAATAGTTTCAAGGCTGGTTCTGTGCACCGACACACTTGTTTTCCTATGTAAATATCTGCTAACTCCGGACCAGTTTCTTAATTAGGTCAACATATATGGGAGCTGTTAATTGCTGCTTCCTTCTAACGGTAAACCGGGGAAACAAAGTGGGAGGCGTTTGAGCTTAGTTAATAAAGTGTATTGGCCAAAGAAAGGAGTAACTTGATTGTATGGAAGGGAGCGGTTTGATTTATATATTGTCTAGAATCGACAGAAATAAAAATAAGGGTTGGGTCAGATGCAGCTCATTATAAGAATTTAGCTCTACATGCGGTCGCTATATTCGTTTATCGACTTTGAACTATACATACACGAATGCGTTCCAGTCAGGTTAAAAATCAACAGCCGGTTGATTATAGGCAATCTATCTAACTTCATCTTTGAGACACGTCGAGTTTTCATTAATGAAACACGTTCTTGGCCTCTCTATAAAATGTTTGTTTATTACCTAATAAGTAATGATTACAAATTGTCTTTTCAACAATCATGTAGTCTTCCTTGCTCAAGAAATAATCACTTTATGCAGTTGAGTAAAGTCATGGAAACAATGACAACACACCCTTATTTGTCTTCTTTATTGTTACCTACAAATCAACTTTTACAAAATTGTCTTACAGCTGTTTGCGGGATACCAATGTAATTTCCACTTAAATTTAGTGCTTATAAACTGTTTAAACCCATCAAACAACTGTTTTCAGAAGAAGTAAAGACGAAAAACGTTTAGGCGTATCGTATACAATCGGATCCATTTTTGTGCACTCTACTAACACTGTCATATCATTTTTATATTTGTATGTAGGCCTAGGGTTTATTATAAATATTTTTGCCATCCATACAATATTAACATATTGCTCTCCCATCGATTTGGGGCATGCCTTAGCTGGTGTGTCTTTTGTTGTAAAATTCAATAGCACCTTCCCAACTCCTAAGGAATTCAAAAATAGAATGTGCTTGTTTACAAGATATTCCTTGGTTGTTTGTTTTAGACAAGTCATCGGTGCTTCTTAGAAGCTCTGGTGTATCAATCACTTTTACTTGGATGATGTGGTCAAAGTGCATATGTTTTTGGTTTGATGTTTGACATTGTGCTCTTCGCAATAGCTGACTTAGCTAATAATAAAGTTAAAACGCGCAACAATGACCTGGTAAAATGCAATTTTGCTGTACATCTACTCCTGCATCTGTAACGCTTTTATCAGCATTCCTGAACCTCTACAATACAATCTTCAGTTATCGTCTAGTTTGATTCTTCGAAATTGCTCTTCAGGGTAAAAGCAAAATTTTAGAGGAGAAGCTTAGAATAAGAACGTGTTTCACAACACGAAAACAATAGGTTTCTTATGAACTCTTTTGCATCCATTTTGTTTTGTTTTCTATATGGCTCGAATGGCATTCCATACGTGCCTAGCTATCTGATATTAACATTTTTGTTGCTTTTGGGACAAAGTGTGAAACAATAATAAAACGCCAATGGAAGTTGTTAGCATATTTTGTTATAATGCTTTTATAGCTGTAATACGCACACTACTAAAATCAGTAAAGTATTTTTTGGGGTGGTATGGCAGATATACAAACAGTGAATATACTGTGAAATGAATGTATCATTTAATGATAATACAAGGTATATATAAAACGCGGAGAATCTTTTTCTGTTAGCAGTGTGTCCTGCTCAGTTCTAGGGTCTGATCAGTTTACTCGAGGATTACACACACTATGAAAAATCAATATGCATAGGAAAAAACTGGAGTCTATGTCAACGAAGCCAAAAAGACAGAATTTTAGCGGAGCGTGGGATGACGGCTGTGGATTTCGGTCACTGTCGATTAGCATCAGCGAAAAATACCAAAATTTTAACAAATTTCAATTTCTGAGATTCGTTTCCTTCTTCAGACGGAATATAACCTTCGCCTTCCTAATATTTCAAATGCCGGCGTGGTCACTCCTGTAAAAGTGGTTTGATTGCTTGGGCTTATATTCTTACATGCACATTAATCGTAGGGATACTTATTAACTGTTTCTTTTCGAATATTGAATAAATTTCTGCCAGACGATATATTTAGCAAAGAAATGAAACATACACAACCGGTAAAAACACAGAAACGGTCAAATTTAATGTATTTTTTAATAATCAGCTTTTGTTGTAACTTTTATGTGTTGGTACTTGCGTCAAGATACCAAAGTGTAAAGGGAAATCATTAACGATTTAAAATCGAGTTTAAACTATTACTTCCATTTCCCCAAAGCTCCTTTTTAAAACGATTCATAAATGCTACCAGGCTCGAAGAACGGAACAAGTCAACCCATATACTGTTTTCCTATTAAGCTATTGACTAACGGTCTTTAATCGAAAGATAAATGTTTGTCTGTTAATATAAGGAAATCTAAAATTCATATAGCCGTTTGAACATTTTATACCATTCATAACATATATACGAGAATCGATGCAGTTTGCATTTAAGTGAGTGGATTGAATTCGATTGAAATTCACAAAGATTTATTGCCATGCGTTTAAATTGGTGCTGCATTTTCTGCAATGAATATAGTTTACAATGAGTATAGTTTACGATTGAGTATCTTGCCAGGAAAATTGTGTGCGGTATTGTAAACAATAACATGCTCTATGTGTCCAAGGATATCTAAGGAAAGGCTGAGGCAATCAAGCACAGAGCATCAAATCCTGAAAGCCCTGTGTTATGTTTGGAAGAAAGTTTACAGAGGATAATCAGACACCTTAATAAAGCATTCTTCTAAAGGCGACAGTACATGCCGCATAAAACCTCGGGGGTTGCCATGGTGCTCTCGGAGCTAAGGGGCAGTATGAAGCTGACCTGTTTTTGATGTCTCAGAATTATGTCCTGTCGTCCTGTTTTGTATGCTGTGTGCCTGTTGCAAGTGGTGCCGAGGCTGGCTTCCTCGACTGGCACGCCGCCATTCGAGTGAAATATCCTTAGGTACGGCGTTAAAACCCAATCAAACAAACATCCTCGTTTGAACCCTTGGTTTTTAAGTTCATTGTACTGCGAAGTGATTCAAATGCAGCAATAAACAACAAGGGTAATATATGCTTGACAAAAGCACGGAATAACAACATTAGATATTGTACACATGTTTTTCATGGAAAACTTACAGTATTCAATTGCGGCGATAAGACTACATTTATTGTGACATAACTCAAGCATCATGCCACGCGGTTGCAACGCTGCTGATAGTGTGGTTTGTTTCAGCTGCTTTCTGGGAATGTCGCTTTTACGTGCAACGACAACACACACACAATAAGATTGCACGCAGTAAGCAACCAACCATCCGCTAAGTAGATCAACACTTAAACAGACATTCCGGTTTGTTCGTTAAAGATAATTGATGTTCTATTTTTCCAAAGCACACATGGTACAGTTTGGACAGCGGGTTGATTCTCCTTAAAAAGGACGTAAAGTGTGTAAGTTGTCAATTAACACCAGGAAGACAACTATCAATTGAAGAATATTCAATAAGATGAAAACTAAACCCGATTGCTAATTAGGGAGTTCAGAGCCTCGCTGTTAGGTGGGCGGATATTTGGTGTTGGCTTTTCTGGCACAAACGTTGGGCTAGCTTCTTCTCTTAAAGAGTTTAACTATTGTAAAGCGAATTTACGAAAATAATAACACAGTCACATGTATTAGGGAAATAAAAGAAACACTTGATTATTCATCAATTGTAGCAGCATGATCACAGGTACCATTCTAGTCTGAGTAGTTTAATTAGATATCAAACATTAAAAGATAATACTCGCTTCACCAACGAGGTATGTTGGAAGCCAATGATGCCAGCCATAGCTAAAGATGGCACTGGGCTGGGGTATGGACTATATTTCAGTGGTGCAAACTGTATAAGGTTTTAAATGAGTTATGTTTTGTAGTAATTTATAAAATGGTTCAATGTTTAATTGCATTGTATTAATCATTTGTAGTCCTGTCGTGTCGTTCCTCACAAAGCAGCATTGTGTTGGTAAACACCGATGAAAGCATCCCATTCCTTCCCGGACTTAACCGAGGTATATCCTAAGAAATTACTTGTTGCTTCACAGATCGTTTCGTGTTTGACGAGGTATATGTCGGTTTTACACCAAGGTATATGTACCGGTAAATCACCAAATAATACAAATACCATTGAATATGACATAAGCGTCGAGCAAGTATATAACACAAGTACAGGTGTCCCGAAATGTCGGCTATTAATATGAATCATATAGCGAATATTGGCAGGCGATTTCGCCACATGGTACATGCATAAGTAAAAAAGAATCGCAAAACATACATAAATGCGTCTATATGACACTATACGTAAACAGTGTACAAGCTGATTCACAAAAACCGTTTTTAAGTCAAATACAATTCAAATATTAATAGTTAGTAATACTTGTCAAATCTCTAGTTTTGACAAATTACACAGTAGGCGAGAAAGTGCGAAAAACATAACTGTGTGACAGGGTTATTGTGTAACAGTCAAACAGAATGAAGTGTGATGCAGCATGGTGTTTGCTTGGACAGAGTAAAGACATGACTATACCCGAAGAATTCCCCTCAGACACCTCTTGTTGTAACATGTCTAATTCAGTAATAGCATGATCATTACGGGATATGGTGTTGAATAATCTTATGGGGTTCACTTTAAACACATTTGTAATATTTTCAAAGCTAAAGGTTGTCATTCCTAGTTCCACGCGTCATTAACACCTTTTCGCTATGGGAAAATTTCCATTGACGAAAAGGACAGTATTTTAAAAGACACTTCTCCGTCTATCGCAATACCAAAGGTTAAAACGTGAACTCTTGGTCACCTGAACGGACCAAACGGAGACTTCAAGATTTTCGGATATCTCTTATACGTTTGCCATCTGATGATCAGATAGGGACATTCATTTTCCTATCTTAAAGTTTAGGGAAAGCTGATGTATGTGTAAGAAAACAATAATAGATCATGTATAGTAACCCATTGCAAAGAATGCTACAGTTACGCCTGTTGTCTGGGTAGTTGAACAGCCTTAAGTACTATCAGAGACGTATGGGAAGCAACGACAAGTCATACAAGTTGCGTATGGCCTGTAACTTAAAACAAACGTTTGATACAATAGAAATCGAATGTTTTGATATATCATTTTCGTTAAAGCAACTCGTTGTATAGGATTCTTTTGTATCTTAAGCTGATCAATTATAAAATTGTTTCACTAGTTGGTTTCTGAATCGTTTAATTTTTTTCTGTGGCTATGTGCAATAAATCAGATACCAAAGACTTACCAATTTTCTCTATGGTCGTTTCCCTGGAAGTTGTTAGAGTTAGAGCGCGTGTAGTTGTCGTTAAAGGCGTAGTGGTGGGGGCATCTGTGGTCGTGGTACGCGGGCGGGTGGTGTAAATAGACCCGGACGTACTCCGAGATATCTTATTGTTAACGGGTTCCTGAGTAGATGGAAATGTATGCTTTGAGGTACGTCTCTGATGCGTTATCCAAGTCCTATCCACGGGCATGTGGGTGGGGCGCGTAGGGCGGGTGGCCCGCATAGGCGGTGTCGTGGGCTCAGAACAATCATCCCAGCGGTCTGACCGGGGTACGCAATTCTTTGCCATATTAGACCAAACCAAATTATTTGGACAGTCCGGCATCGAAATAGGTTGTCCGAAGTAACATATGAAATATTTCGAGCAACTATGAGGGTGCCTTACCCAGTTGACGGCAGATAAATCTGGACAAGGATATATTGGTTTACCATGTCCCCACTGTCCAACAGTCGATGGTACCACAGCACACGTAATAATCACCAACAGTACTAATGCCTGTCTGATTTCCATCGCAGACAAATGTTATCCAAGAACTTTCAATATAATATAAACCAGCATAAAGTTTAACTGTCACAGGTGTTATCTGAGCTGTCGCCCTGATCCGGCCACTCACTAAGGCTCTCTCTCTTTCCTCTCGTTTGAGCGGGCCCCTTTACACAAGGTATACACAGCTACAAGTTTGTATGCGATCTGTGGAGCTGCGACCCGAGTGTTCCGCTCTCTGTCACTTCCAATAAGATTATGTCTCGGAGGTCCAACACGACATGGGTTTTCTCCCGGCTCTTGAACATTGATCGCCTTGTCACTGCTGAGCAAACGTTGGCTGCCAAAGCACGTTGCACTCGAAATGTATTTGTCCGTGGATTGATCACCCGTAAAGAGGTCTAAAGAATGTAGAGTTGTTGTCCAATGTCTTCCCTACATAAGCTCTATGCGAAGGAAATCTCTAAGCAAATTTAGACGGTTACAACTGCCATCTTAGTAATTTGATATTCGAGTTTCACCTCTTCGCGCCAGAGAATTAAACCCAGCATTTTCCTATATGTATCTCGCACACTTATAAAGCAATCAGAATCATTTATTCGCCATTTCTATTTTGTGTATACCTTTGTTAGCATTTACCATGCTCTTTATTTGTAATGTGGTGCTGCTTTTTCCCCCTTATGGTCTCATACTAATTTGTATGTGCCTTGTTACTTTTCTCTATTATTCGGCAGATCCTGATTATGGTTATTGTGATTATAAAGTGCATAGTTTAACTGTGGTATGTTTTGACGCCGACCTTGGTTATATTTAACATTGTTTCTATATAGCGAAAAATAATTTATGAAAAGCATTTCTCATGACAGTTATGACACCGATAGCCATGCTAATCATCCAGTGAAAGGAAGTTCGCGCTTTAGCTTCATGTCCGACACACGCTGTAACCATCTCCACAATGATTCTCAGAAATGCAAATTAAATAGGCTTGTTTCTTTCGCGGTATTTGCATTTTTCCACGTGTTTTTATGAAGCAACTCGTCTAATCCGAGTTTCCCTTATCTATAGACGTACAGTGGAAACTCCAGTGTTGCTAAACAGACCGCACGAGCGCTTCTTCCAAACAGATTCCAACAAAGGTTTGAAAGCTTTGGCCAGTGACAGTTCAGAAAACTATTTTTATATATATTGTACAGTCGCGCGCAGCAAGCTCACTGGTATGATATAAACAGGAATGAATCGAATTGATGTCGAGGTGGTTTAACGAAATAATTCCACGAACGGCGACAATAACTATCTTATCACTTCAGTGCTGCAATGACTGGCATGATACAGCCTTAACAATTTCGAGATTTTTTACAACATATTAATACACAGAATAGAAATAATATTTTGCGACTCAATAAAGTCTGGCCTGGTGGCTGAATATAATCTAAATAATATGATTTATAGTTAAATAGAATCAAAATGTTAAACGGTTTTATGTCTAAATGGAATGAAACAAATATGCTAAATTGCAAACAGAATGGAAGTATTACGCTTGACAGCCAAATTTTGTCGAAACAATATGTTTCATGGCTAAATGGAATAGAACCATATGTTTTATAGTAAATACAAGCATTAAGGAAATTTGTTTTACATTTATTTGTGTGGTCTACTGATCAATGTTATCTTGATTATTCAATAACAGCCTAGGCTAGATAATAAATGCCCGGCTCGTTAAACGTTAGATTTTTTCGAATTATTTCAGTGCTTGTTGTTAACATTGTCATTCTCTTCTTCCCAAGAATTTCCTGGGTGAATTATTGTCTAGGACGGTCATCAGTCCATCTCTAGCACCTGTATATAGGTGACTGCTATACTAAGGGCTTATATTACTGAGTGCTTAACAAGGAAAACATGGTGTCTTTCAAAGTCTCATTTGATAGAGATTCTACACTTACCGTACTTCATTTTCTTCAACTTATCTTTATTTACACTTTTACCACATATGTGGCACAAGAGGTACAAGAACAAAATTACATATTTCAGATTCTGAATAGGAAACGACCATCGTTCTTGACAATCTGATTTTAAAAGCTGGACAAACGCTCCCTATATTGACGATGTTGTTGTTGTAATTGCTGTAAAATCCATCAGCAATCAAAGAAATCTAAAGAGAATGAAAGAGAAAAAATGTGCCTTCCAATAAATTCAGGACTTGATCGGAATACAAATAAACATTCCTGAACTTAAATGAAGGTTGATCTGTATTCGCCCTAGAATCACAAATCTAGGCCTCTATTGCCTGTTTATTGTCGGCTTCTATTGCACCTGTCTGCGGAAGAACGGGAAACAACATTAAAGGAAAGTTGTAGACATGGGGGAAAATAACAGCTCAGCATGCATTCAACAAAGTTTTGCAAAGAAGGTATATAGTATTACAAAAAAATACATCGCACATTTGCTATCAAAATCCGACTAAAATGAATTAAAATCAAAACTTTTAATTAGTCCAGATAAAACTTGTAAAAATTCGAATTCCTCCCGCTGTTGTTATTGTGATGATGTTTCACCACTAAATTGATATGAGAGTCCTCTCGCGTTCCTTAAATTACACTCAGTTTTTGTAAATCATTAAAATTAATTCCAAAAAATAATTTACTTCTTCAAGCAGGTAGTTCTTTTCTTCTCTATGATCTATAAGGGTCGTTATTATAAAGTTATAAATATACTACAATGCCC
Source organism: Mopalia kennerleyi (assembly GCA_034783855.1). Classification (NCBI taxonomy): domain Eukaryota; kingdom Metazoa; phylum Mollusca; class Polyplacophora; order Chitonida; family Mopaliidae; genus Mopalia; species Mopalia kennerleyi. Next base: position 11,356 of record JAVFBX010077631.1, on the reverse strand, counting down.
TTACGCCTGTGAACACGTGTGGGCTAAGTGCTTGTGACATCGGATGTTTAGAATACGTGAGGTCTACAACGAATGTTTAATAGTTGGTGCCACAAGCTGATAAGCCATTATAGATGGAAAAAATAATAACATGTTATCCTTCACGTATTTGCTTTTCTGTTTAAAGAAAGCAATTTATTTGATAGACGAAAGTCAGTTCCCATGTAGCTAAATTGATTAGACATTATAAACATTTCCCTGTCCAAATCTTGCGACTTGCCTATACTCTCATTTCTGCCGTCGCGGAAGAACCATATACTGACCACAGTGATCACGTGCTAGTTTTTGCCCTGATTGCCAAGGTCACGTGTCTGGTTAATCAGTAATATCAATACATGTATAGACCGTTCGCCTATTCCGTGTGTGTTTTCTCATGTGATGTACAGGCAATAATGTTTGACGTAGGAATCAAAGCTATACAGTATCCTAACTTATCGATGTTTTTTAGAATATACCAGACAGCTTAATTAACACATTTAACAATCCTCCTGAACAATAACCGGATGTGACTTCACGTGTTAGCGCAAAGTGATCATGTTCACACGTGAATCGCTAGAACACAACTAGTAAACAATTTATCAAATTTGGACATAAAGGTGTTTATGTGAGCTGTAAGATCGTGTTTTCCGACCGTAAGCCATCATGAGGAGCGATGTTTATTTGAACCATTTTCCGTATATGTGACTGAATAAACAATTTTCAATGAAACCTTTAAAGGTAACAGATCTGAATATAAATGAGTGATCCTCTCTGGAGTAACCCGTGGAGATTGAATGCAGAAGGGCGAAGTGCTCGAGATAAGCTCTTTTGAACAATTCTACCTGTCTTATACGTAATGTAGCCACAAGCTGTTACATAACTCGAATTAAATTTGCTATTTCATCCGCATGCCGGCTGCCTACGAACCGAAGCTCCATCTAAGTCGAACACGTGAACAAAAAGCCAATCCTAATGTGATTGAAATTACATGTAGATTATAGGCCTTCTCAACATGGGACAATGTATTGACTGTTGGAGGGATTGATACGAAAGATACCACAAGGAACATGTATTATATAAGAGTAGTCTTCCTGTCTATGGCTTAAGGAATAAAAAATAAAATGCAGAAGGAAAAACTGTGTACAGTATATAAGACGGTTGCATGTATTATGCATATACATGTAATTAGGTAGTACAAATATTGCATATGCTACATATGATAATCAGTATATTTTGTATATTGGGTTGCGCACTTTGTGAGGCAATGTACACAATATCCTAGTTATACCTAGGATATAGAGCTTCACCTGTATGTCGTTAATAATGTCATTTATAAGGCGTGTTAGAAGATATGTCCTTGGCACTAACACCTGATTATGCTACTGTTCATCATTCTTTCAGTTAAAAAAAATGACTCAGGTCTTGCCCACATTGGCAATCGCCAGGAAAACGCCTGTATTGTGTAAAAGTTCAGATAAGCCAGACGCGATGCCTTTCCTCGAGTTTCTTAAGTGTGGCTGAAATAGCGGTATAAAGTTAAACAATCCAGTCTCTATACTGCCATTGCAACTCCTGTATAACCTTTTAAGCCGGAGACATTCCTTCTATTTTTGGTTTCTACGAAATGAAATATTTTGATGCGTGAATATGAAATTTAATTCAACATTTGAGACCAGATTGGGATTTCGTCACCTCAAAGGAAAGCATTGCGGATTTCCACCGTCACATGTCTGCCTGAACGTGCGAAATAAATGAGTTATTTTTCCATGTCGTGTAATCATTGCCCCTTTGTTATTTTGTTACCATGGTCGAACTTGAAGCTTAGGTGACTTTTATGGGATGCCAAAAATCATAGCTATGCTCAGAAAGAACTGACATTTACGGTATCCATTGAAACTTCTTCAAGTACCTTAAGGCATCAGCTGGACAGTTGTCTGAACTGATTTATGTTATGAGAATGTGTCTAGATCACTTAATCTACTCCTGGGTTCTTTGTGATGTACGTCTCAGTAGATACCGGGGCTCGGTCCAGCTTCGGTCCGGCTTTTGACAGACTTTAAAGGCACTTTGTTCAAGGGTTAAAAGACTTTTAAAAAATCGCCATGCACAAGAAAAGGCGACTCTACTCATGACCGGATGCAGTTAAGGAGCTGTGGATTGAAACTTCTTTTTCTGACAGTTGTCGATTTAAAAAATATGTTCCACTTTGCGAAGTAAAACAATTCTGATCTAAAAGCTTCCATTTTATGAAACAATTAACGGTTTTGTGGCTGTTTGTAAGATAAAAAGAAAAGCACTTAAACATTTTTTTCTTCTTTCGTATTGGACGTATAAAGTAGGCGTCGAGAGCTGAACAAAAAGAGAATTCATTTGGCAAAAGAATGCCGAATTCAGCCAATCATATCACTCCACTCCGCGCGAACATACAGAAATTTAATTGATGTTGGTGGTTAGGGTAAATTGTTTGCAGTAAGTATAGAGTCGATGTGGCATGTCCGTAACAAATAGACTTCGTAATAATGTATTACGGGAGCTTATTTAGTTAAGATACACGTGGAGTTGTGGTCAGTTATGTCCGATACTTCCTGACCGCTGGGCAATAATCAACGCCTTACTGGTCAAATAAGCTCACTTATCAGGTTTATTACATTCCCAGTATACCCGGATATATAGATAGATAGAAAAGGGTTAGGTTCGAAAAGACTGACGACTTCTTCGATCAGCTAACACCCTCGTTTTGCCAGAAACACACGCTCTATACTATGCGGAAAGAGCTTCCCTTATACTTCCTGAACGCAGTCACCGCATCCTGGAGGCCCATTCGACGCTTCCTGGTGCTCGCTAGCTGTTGACTCGATCATAACTGGACCCCCAAGATGTTAACGCTTGCAGCTATGGGCATTATGTTTTTTAGGATTAACATGAGCAGATCATCTTTAATAAAGTCAAACATTGCAACAAAAATATTGACGTAAACATGCAACGCATGGGAATTCTACACGTTATTGAAGTCTCTCCCACTTACCCGTGTTAAATACAGAAATCATTCGGAGTGCAATGTTGTTCTGGTGGAGGTTTAACGTAAGCAGCGAAATAAATATCTTTATCCAGGAATTAAATGCTGTATTTTAACTGGCTTTTAATCAGAACTTTAACGCCGTAAATATATAAGTGAAGTTTTTGTTTTGAAACCGTTGTCAACCTCGATATCTAGAATGACAAACGTTGCTATCAAGTTGGGGTAACTTGTCAACCACGCTAGGAAGATAAGGTTTTTTGTGTCATATTTAACGTGAGCTGCCATTTTAATAAGTAACAATGGCTAAATTAAGCATAGTAATTTAACAATGGACAGCTGTTTAAATTTATTTAATTGTAGAATATACATCACCATATCTTTGGTATGCCAAAAAGAATTGCTCCAGCTAAGGTCACTCATATGTGCTATGGTTTGGAAATATGTTATGTTCGCATTGGACGGTTGACAGATCTGCGGGTATTATGTAAGGAACCTTTAAAGTTTGCCGCCCATCGATTTTTGGACAAAATATCTTCGATATGTGCATTCGGTATATACCGTTACATAACTTATTGACAGATATTTTGGACAGATACGAATAGTAAAGAAATGTATATTACGACATCTTTTTATCGATAAATTGTACATTATTGTGAGTTTATTTGTTTTGTTGCTGTGTAACCTATTGATGGACATTATTGTATCATGACCTTTTCTTAAATAGTATTTAAAGTATTCAAATCTTTGATATTATGCGTCATATAGAACTTATGTTTCTATTATATTATATGTGAGTGCATTTGGCAGTGCTCTTTTTTACGCTAAAGGAAAGTTCGACGAAATTTCGAAGAAATAAAGCCTGCCAGGATTGTTTCCAATATTCGGGCATGAGATATTGCTTAGATTGAGTGGCTTCGAGGACTCAACATTTTAATATATACCACTCATTATCACTGTTGCCTTGAGTTGGTGTCATGAAGCCGTAATTTCCAAACACTAGCATACTTTATTAAATACTCATATACATGGATACACAGTGTGATATTAAACGTTCTTAGTCTTTTAAAGGACATAAAACATATTATATATTTTGCATGTTATATCCCATTCACTTTGATTCTGACTAATAGAAAAGGTTAACCATTTGGCTACACCTCTATGGCGACTGTATGTTTTAACGTAAGCCATCGCAGTGGTCAATTGCGGAAATTTGTTCGTACGCCTGAAGCTGAGTGGAATGACTTGATAAAGAATGTCTGTCCAGTCTACATATCCCTGTATGTTTAATCGTCATGATTGCAAACATTTTGTTCCTGGATTCCTCCAGTCTAGCTAACATGCCTTCTGAACCTCTATATCAACTAACCTTCATATTCATTCAATAATCACTATCTGGACATAGAAATTATATATCGTTTTATCTTTACTTATCAGTTATGACCCGGAATATTATTGCCGTATGACCTTCGTCTTCTATTTATTGTCCATATTTACGGCCGACGGGATCATGGACACTACATGTAACACATGGGAAATTTGAAAACTTGTCCAACTTAAACATGTCTCAAAGTTGTAACAGTTGGACATAGGCACAGGATTTTCTCTTAAATGCTTCCTTGGATTTTTTTTTTCAAAGCATTGAAGTTAATTCCTTTCGTGTGCGCTTTGATTTGCATCTCTCTGTCCACATGTGCGGGGACAATACGGGTCGCCGAAGCCAGTAACGTCAACACCCTGTTATCGGCAATTCATTAACAAAGGTAAAGGTCTTTCGTAAAGCGCTTTTGTTTAGGTTCGCCTGATTATATGGAAGCTTAACGGGACAAGGGTATCTTACTGTTTATCTGTCCCTCTGTTTTGTTCTTAAACTTATATAACAACTCCGCCTTTCATTCACTGCAGACAGCAATCGACGTTGCATAATTGGGGCACTAACCGGGTAGGTGATAGCTTCCTACTCGCTGCAGTTGATGTAAACATATTTTGTAGCTTAAGGTCTCTTCTCAAACGATAGAAATAAGCTCATGTAAAAACGGTTTAACCTTGTTCTAATTTTCGCTCCGTATATAATAGCTATGCATAAGGCACAAAGCCTCGCTAAAACAGGAAGGGTGGTCCTGTTTCGTCATCAACGGCAATCCTTAACTCAGACATAAACAACACGTGGATCTATTCATCAATTTTACTAGTCTTCCATCTGCAGCATTCAAAGTATTAAAACAAGGTCATTAAGCCCCTTTGCAATTTCCGCTTTGACAACTGGTTATAATGTTTTGATAAATATTTGTATTAGGAACAATGTATTCGTTTAAACGCGTTTAAAAATACGACATTCAATTGATGCACTGTATACTCATGTATATTGATTCAATGCATCCACCACAAGGAAGTGTGAAGCGAAATAGCTTACATAGCCAGTCTGATATACCTGTATTCTTTTCAGATGGGATTTGAAATAGCACAAATCTACATGTCGGTCGACATGCCAGAGCAGTCTTCTGTTACATTCTAAATGTGGAGAAAAACACTCCTCATAACTTCACACAAATCTGATAGAGCTGAAGAATGCTTGGACACCTTTTGTGGCTGGAGTCTTCGAGATCGGTCAACGGCATATCCAGGTAGGATTGGTTCCGACGACGGCGCCTTCACCACAGGTGGATTAATTGCGACTTGGGATTGAGGATGATCACTGGACAGACATTAATAGAGACTGCTAGAATAAAAGATTGCTCGAAGGTGACGGCAAATAACAGGTAACTTGCGAAGGTCACGGACAGGTCAGAAGGTGTGATTTCCCACTTCAGAGACACTTTGCAGATATAATAGTATAGTCTCACCTTGATGTATAAATTTTGAACCCCTTGGTTTGACTATGCCAAGGTGAAATTTTATGCGTATAGCCGTTACCACATCTTAATAAACTATATAAATATCCAAAGATTTGACAAATGTCGGAATTCCCATTGTGAACAAAATCTTTGTTTAATCCACTTATGAAATTAAATTGCATATATAGATTCAATCTATTTCACGGAAACATGAAAACTTTGGTTTGAAAAATTGCATTTTGGGTTGAAAAAGACCCTTCTTTAAAGGGAGACATTAAAGTCAATGGAGCGTTTATAGATCAGATTCGTATGAGAGCAAATAAATGGGAGGAGATGTCTGCAAGCAATGTGCAAAGGCGACAAGTGTCAAATGACTTGAATTGTTTCAAATAAATTCATTTCGGGCCATTCATATGTACGGAGTGACAGCAACCTAAACAACAGGGCCGATGCTTTAGACGGAATTGGCGGCTGCTTGTCAATATTTCAACACTTTGATTTTGGCATAACAATGCACTTTTGATTAACCTTGACTGAACGATAGAGTGTATACGGATTTTTATTGAAAACCAACTCAGGAAACTTTGGGTGAGACATTTTTTCTGTGTATTGTACCAATTATGGATACGACTCGTACGACATCTCACAACTGGGCCAAATTAAGTGCAAAATGAAACTGTCAAGTATTCTTGCCGCTTTCTATGAACATTTATAAGGTGCGTCAAAGTCCGTTTCAAGGTAATCGGTACAAATAGTAGGCCTACGGGTGTCCACAGCCTATAGGTATTCCCATGTTGCAATACTTGTAACAAACTCGTAGAATGCAGTTTCTAAGCTCAAAGTGTATTGATTGGAAATGCCTAAACCAATATTGAGTTTGAGTTGATTTATTAACCAAATATAGGCATTGAATACAGCGCATTTATAATGGAAATGATGTTTGGCGGGACTAAAGTCTATAAGACGCTATCCCGGACAAAGTTGTATTACATATAAAAGATATTGAGCAAATTACATGGGTCTAAGATAGCAAATAGAAAGCTCGTAGTTACACACCAGTACACCCGATTAACGTCTATTAAGTAAGTGATTTTTTAATTAAGACTTTAAGTTAAAAATAGATGAGGTTGATTTTAGCGCTATTGGCAGCCTGTTCAACTCGTAAGGTCCGGTTATTTTGATAAAGCGAGATGAATTATCAGACAAGGTTAGAAGTTTATACAAATTTAGGTTTAATATTCGAGTTTATTGTTGAAAAACAAAACTGTATCAGCTGGAATTCGCAATTCGTTTCTTTCGAGAGTTATTCACTATTCGAGCGTCTTTTCATTATATCCAATAGTGACAAAGCTCTTTAAAGAAATGAATTGCAAATTCAAGCTCAAACAATTTATTTTACAGCATAAAACAGTGTTGTAGTTTCTGGAAGGTACTAGTATTGTTGTACTTATTTATTTATTTTGTTTATGTGTTGTTTGGAATTTCACATAATCGTTTTTTTGTTTTTAAATAAATTTTAAAAATAAGTGCAGAATAAAATGAAAAATCTATAGGCCGATTTACTTCACTATGATTTACTGTCACTCAGATACAAGCTTAGTTTATTAGGTATAATAAGTTCGTCTGCTTTTCGCTGTTGGCTGTTAGCTATTCGAGGTGGACCATGTATTATTTAGCAGACGAACTTATTATACCTTAGTATATTTAGTTAGTTTGTGTAAATATTATTTTTAGTTCTTTTTTGAAAACGTTGTTTTGGCAGGTTATGAATTCGATCAATACCCTAATAATAAAAGAATACGGTTTTTAAGAATCACACATTATTCTAACATACCCGCTGATGCACTGTACACGCCGTTCAATATATCAATTATACAGAGCTCAGAGTGATGTAACTGGGATCGTTTCACTGACACAGCTAATGATCTGCTCTTGACACCTTTCTAAGCACATGTCACACGAGTTGGGTTTTATTTTTACATGGTGATAGATCATTACAAATAAACGGTTTATCCTCCTTCAACATCGTCATAGCGCAGTTCGCGACGTGATACAGGACTAGTTCGCGATACGCGTGTTAACGGATTTAACAAACAATATTTGGGCTGAGATCAGAAAGAACATTCCCCTCGACAAAGTGGTTGATGGTGTTGTATATTTAGATAGCTGTTCTCGATCGGGTGGGATCATTTAGCATTAACGCGTATTTTCTTTTACACCAGTTTAAAGTAGAATAAACGCTTCTGTAACGTTTTCTCTGTCCATTGATTTTGATTGAGATCTGCTGACGCATCCAAGTCTGGAGCTGAAGAAAACGAGAAGAGTGCTATCAGCTGTAATAAGTTGATCCCCAATTTGTTTCTAATCGTAACATTGTCCTGAATACATCCCCAACGTGACATGATTTGAGCGGCAGCCAAATTAACACGATTTAAAGTTCTGTGAATCGTTGATGTTGTTCATTCCAAGAACTCGCCTTCCAACCGCTTATCCTTGAGTCTTATGAAAAGATTTGAGGCGAGGTGTTACTTCTCATAGCAGTCGGGTTTAACAATTCGGGATTCAGGATGCGCCTTTGACGGTGAAAATTATCTCCCCATTCAATATTTACAGTCATAACCCCAAAACATCTGCACGTGGACTCGACGTGCTTTGCTTCTGTATTTTCTCACTTTTCGCACGTCTTATCTGTCTTCAAATCTTGTCAATCCACAGCTTAGTCGTTTTGAAGAATACAAAACACCTTATTATACAATATGCAATAATAATGTGCATCAAATCTTATATCAAGATTATATATGCTCAAGACATACTTGGTTATTATTTTGTAGACTTTAATACCATTGTATTACTTCGATGTAAATTTGCTTTCATAATATTAAGAGCACATATATTATATTACCATCGGAACACACTAGATGTTTAGTCACAAATTAGCTACAACCTTGGAACAACATTCAACATTGAACGGCTGTTACTACTATAGTGGTTCCTCTCTAAAAAAACTGGAAGTAATGCGATCTAATTGTAGGCTACTGCTTAGTGCTAGGGTGAAGCAATTCACCACTTTCAGGAGTTGCATCATCATTCAACATGTTTTATAGTAGAAAACAATATACATTTTGGAAGTTCCGATCTGTAATCAGTTATACTTGTATTATTAAGTTGCTACTTGGCAATTGTTGGTATAGGATCTTAGACAAAACATCTTCTGCAAATAGTTGAGGCTGTGCATTCCAAGAAATCGCCTTCCATCCGCTTATTCTCGGGTTTTATGAACCAATCTTTATTGACAAGTTTAGATATCACCAATGTCAGCAACACTAAAGACATCGAAACCAAAGCCCTCAGCTCTTACGAGAAACCTTATAAATTGTCATAGTATTTTTTATAAAATTTAAATGGCAAAAACGAACTCTTAATAGTATGTCACCATTAGATTACATTATATACGTTTTTCGTATGTAAGAAGAAGGAAAAACATCAATAGCTGTATATCAGTCGATATAAAAAGTTAACTTCTGAGAAGGCTTCTTTTTTTAGTGGAAGAGACATTGAAAACAAGCTTTAGACCTATATATTTTGAATAAATGAAGAGAGAATAATTTGCTTGCCTCCACCGAGATTCGAACCCGGGGCCATTGGGTTACAGGTCCAACACTGTACCGACTGAGCTACAGAGTAGATGAGTCGAATCCCCTCATAACTATTTTCATTAACTATAGATTTGATTATTTACATACATCAGGCGTTCTTATTGTGTTGTCAGTTTACGTAAGTTTTGGGGCCCGCTGCCGTGGTTACGTGTTTAGCTTTCTAAGCTTTCTAAAGCCTACTTCGATCTACCGTTCACAGGATCGAGTCTGCCACAATCAAATAAACAAAAACAAACGTAAGTTTTGCGTTGCTTACTTGTGCATGAAAGTAGCTAGCCTGTAGTGACAGGGTTGAACACAGCGGCAAATAGTTGTACTTTCATCTGATGAGTTTTAACTGTATGGACAAGTGTGCATATTTGCGTGTAAAACTCTTGGTTGTAAGCGCCAAAATATGAATATCTAGAAGCACAATTGAGATAAAGATTAATAAAATTAGATTAAATTTCGGACGAATTGAAGCCAAACACATAATACCTAATACGCAATAAGTTAAACGTAATTTTGTTGAAGTAATTAAATAAATTAAAGTTGTTGGAGTATGTCTTGTTATAAACTTACGCTCTGATCATTCTCGAACGTTGAATTTTTTTATGGTTTTATTCTCCGTTTTACAACAAAGTGCGTTCCTCCACACAAAGCAGAACTTACTCGAAAGAACTAAATCATATGCTAAGCTTGCTGGAACTCTTTCTTATCACATTGATCTAAATGAGCGGTCAGCTTTGGACGCTCCACCCATTTGGCCACTGTATTTAAACTAACTGCACCGAGTTGGCAGTGGTCAACGTTTAACTAGAGGTGTTAATCGCCCGTAATGTACAGTATATTTGCAAACGGACTCGCTGTACAGTTCAATTACACTTGATTGTACTCTGGTTTGAAGAAGCTATAGGGTCGTTAGGGATACCACAAACCGATCGACTTAAAATGTTTTCACTTTTTGACATTTTATTCAATGTTGTATGTTACTGTTTATATCATGCAGAAAACATGCTTTAAAACGTGCGTTTTAAAGCATAGGGACAGGAGCTATATAGCTACAGTAATGGCCTTTTCTTCAATAAACCCTCTAGGAACCAGGAGATTCTGCTCTATCACAGGGTGTGGTTTTCGAATTGCAATCTCTTTGGTTTTGATTTATGTATGATCACTCAAGTCTGTCTCAGAGTGGCTGATTAGGCTTGTAATCAAACATCACAAATCTATTCGTAAAGCATAATTAACACTGAAATTTCACTTTGTCAATGTTTGAAGAACTATGTTGCTGTTTACAATGATATTGATGGGAGGAGACCTTATTAAGAAAGAGTTCTACTTCCTTTCTATTAAGCAGGTTCCCTAATAGCTTTTGTATCCCAGTCCATCTCTTTCAAATCCTTACTAGACTGAATCTTCCATGCAGCAATTCTCATGTCTCCGGGCGAACAGATGGCTTGGCTTTAACAGAGCGTCTCAAGACAGGGATATCATCGTTTGTCTTTTCGATCGGCATGGTTTAAGTCAGAGTAAGGTCGTACAATTTTTATATATTGGAAGATAAAGTGTCGGATCATGATATCGTTTTGCTATTTCTTAAGGTTAGGAAGTTTCATGCAGCATAGCTAAAGTGTCTATAGCTATCTGTATTTAACAAACCGTTCACAGACTCATTATCCTTATATAGATTGTCGTTTCCGTGCAGAAACGTTAAAATACAAGGATTCATTATCGAGAGCATAAAAAGGCTTAAGGTAGGTCGGCCCCTTCGAGGTCAAAATTTGTCTGGTTTTTTTTTATTTGTTAATACAAAAATTCACATTATTAGCCTGTATTTAGTGAAACAAATATAC